>APFE030257846.1:362318-380593 GCA_000404065.3 Pinus taeda
TATTTCTGCAATATTTTATGTGTTCCATTGCTCCGTAATATATATAATATTCTTACAACTGGTATCAGAGTTGAAGGTCTATTTGGTTGATAAACTCGCGGGAAAGAAGGGTTCCTAGTTCGAGTGGGAGCAATGGCGGAAAATGGTAAGTTTAGGGTCGAGAAATTTAACAGCCAAAACTTCTCGTTGTGGAAGAAGCAGATGGAATATTATCTGTATCAGAAAGATCTATACCTACGATTGGGCAGAAAATCAAAGAAGCCGATGGATATGGAAGATGAAGAATGGAACCTTCTCAATAGAAAGGCACTCGGAAGAATACGGTTATGCCTTGCAACGTCGGTCGCCTTCAACATTTCGAAGGAAACAACGACAGAGGGTTTGATTAAGGTGTTGGAGAAACTATATGAAAAACCCTCGGCCTAGAACAAGGTATTTCTTATGAAACGGTTATTTAATATGAAGATGTCGGAAGGTGGATCTGTTGCAGTTCATTTAAATGATTTTAATACTGTTACAAGTGAGTTATGTTATGTAGGGGTAAATTTGGATGATGAAGTTAAAGCTCTGTTATTCTTGTGCTCATTACCAGAAAGTTGGAATGGTTTGGTAATGGCCATTAGTAACTCCGTTTCTGGATCTAGTACTTTAAAGTTTGATGATGTTGTCGGTGCTATCCTTAGTGAGGAAATGCGAAGGAAAAGCTCCGGTGAGACATCGGGAAATGCTTTGAGTGCAGAGTCTAGAGGAATAAAAATGGAAAGAGGAACGAGCTCAGGATATTGCAGTAAATCAAGGAAAGGCAGATCCAAGTCCAGATCGGGGATAGTGTGCTGGAAATACGGAAAGAAAGGACACCTAAATAAAGACTATAGATCTTCGAAGGGAAAAGAAGGAGATTCACAGCAAGAAAACAATCATGAAGCAAATGTGACAGGTGAGGTGTTACAATATGCTTTGATTCTTTCTTTCGAAAATATTACTGATTCCTGGGTGGTAGATTTAGGGGCCTCATTCCATGCCACACCTGATAAGAATACTTCATGACTATGTTCAAGGAGATTTTGGACAAGTTCATTTAGGTGATGATAAACCCTGTAAAATTGTTGGAATGGGTAAGGTTCTTGTAAAACAGCAAAATGGAAACCAATGGCTACTAAAGGAGGTAAGGCATGTTCCAAGTCTAAAGAAAAATTTGATTTCAACAAGGCAGTTAGGTGGTGAAGGTTGTGTGACAACCTTCACAGATAAAGCTTTGAAGGTCACCAAAGGAGCCCTGGTAATAGAAAAAGGTGAAAAGGTTGGTACATTGTATTTACGCAATGGTATTTCTAACTCTGTTAATGCTTTAACTTCTAAAGGAGCAGATGCAACATTATGGCATCATAGGCTTGGACACATGAGTGAAAAAGGTATGAAGATTCTTCACTCAAGGAATTTGTTGCCGGGTTTGAAGAATGTTGATTTGGACTTTTGTGAGAATTGCATTTATGGAAAACAGAAGAGAGTCAGATTTCTCAGAGTTGGGAAAGAAAAGAAGAATGAAAAATTAGAGATTGTGCATACAGATGTATGAGGGCCTGCTCAGGTATCATCTCTCGGTGGCTCTCGTTATTATGTTACTTTTATGGCTCGATGGTACTTTGTTCGAGGGGAGGATTGTTGGGTATACGACCAAAGTCCCACATTGACTAGAAGTGGGGAGGATCATGGGTATATAAGGATGGACAAATATCTCCATTGGTATGAGGCCTTTTGGGGTAAGCCCAAAAGCAAATCCATGAGGGCTTAGGCCCAAAGTGGACAATATCATACCATTGTGGAGATATGTGGTGTTCAGAGTCCTAACATAGACTATATGCATTGTTTCTTTATTTTCACTGCATATGTTTTATAGTTATTCACTTGTGTATATTTCTAACATTTCACTTTTATTCATGATTTTACAAGCTTTGTATAACGCTGATCAGTGTGTGCATGTATATTTCAGGATAGAGTAGGCAGCCCGGGCATCTACATATAATTTTCACAATGACTAATGACATGGGATTAATTCTCTGCTGACTTTGCTTTTCCTAGTTTTTAATTCCAGTTTTGTTTTGTTGATTTAAGTATCATTTCCTTGCTTTATTAGTTAGCTTAGATATCAAATTACTCATATCATTGATGGTTACCTCCGAAAGCCATAGTTGGACTACTCGTGAGGGATCAAATTATGAATGTGTAATTTGATTTTAGTTTACTTTTTGCAATTAGATATTAAATTATTCATATCATCGACAGTTACCTCCGAAAGCCATAGCAGAACTACTGGCGAGGGATCGAATTATGAATGTGTAATTTGATTTTAGTTTTACTTTTCTACAAATTAGATATTGGATTGTTCATGACATTGATGATTACCTCCGAAAGCCAGATCTGGACTACTGGCAAGGGATCGAATTATGGATGTATAATTTGATTTTAGTTTTACTTTCCTTGCAAATTTTAATTTCTTTAAGTGCAATAGCTTACATCATTTTTCTATTTCATTTCTTAGACAACAACAGAGACAATAGTTTCATGTTCAGTAGTTCATTATTTACTTGTTTTAAATAGTAGCATCTTTTCATTCTTGATTCAAGTATTCCTTTCATCACTAGTGTATTCTAAAATCTTCTGAAGTGTTAAGTTTTGGAAACCCTTATAGTGGAAATAATTGCCTTAAAAACCTATAACATACTTGCCTTCTAGAAACTTAGGAATAGGAATTCCATAAACAAAGATAAAAAACCCCAAACAACATAAAAATAAAAAACAACAAAAGTAAGAAATAGGTTATCTTGCACATATAGCGCCACACTTCGTCAGCTTACGAATCCCAGATTGACAATTAATGTAGCAATTTAGGACACACTAAATTGACCAAACAACGCTCTTTAAGGAATACTCTTACGCGTAATGATTAGGTTTGTGGACAAGTGGTAAGTAGTTAGTCAGGCACCCTAGACCCTTCGATAAGATATAGAGGGACAAATTGAATGTTGAGTAATTCTTTTGGCAATTGTTATAGTAGGTAATGGGAGTTGAAGGTGGTGTGGTGGCCAACGAGTATACACAAGAGACTCACTTGTGCATGCTCGCTCTCTAGTGCATTATTCACATAGTTGTTTAAGCCAAGGTGAAGCAAGGTGGGCAAGACATGGGCAGGTGAAGGAGTGCTCAGGTTTGCGACCTTGGTGTGGAAGGGTGGATGTTGTTTTTCCATGATACTAGAGCCAAAGATAGAATATTAAATAACTAAAAATAAAAATCCAAGTATCACAACAAGATTATTGTGCACAATGAAACAATATACAATAGTAAATCTACTAGCGCACAAACTATACACAACTTTTTACAAATTTATACAACAATTCAACTTCGTTATATTAATCAAACTGATAATAAAACAATCTAGGGCTCCCCTACTAGGGATAATGGCCCTCATACATCCACTAGTACAAGAATACAAGATACACTTGATGATCTAGTTGATGTAGTGCACAACCACAACTGCATTTCCGTATCATGTACATTGCAGGTCCATCACTTCTATTCTGCAGCACCTGCCTCTATCAATGCACCATCTCGTTTAGGCCACTAAATCCCGACTTCCAATCTACCCTCTAGATTATCATAAGTCCATCTACAACCACCACATAGGTTCATCATGCTCACTAGTTGCTCCTTTTTCCTTCAAGGGCACAACAATTTAAGACTTCTTTCCCACTATTTCTCATCATCTACTCAAGGAATTCTTCCCACTATAGTCTTCCAGCATTGCTCCAGTGGAGACTAAACCTTGAGTTCCACTTATTGACGTCTTCTATCAACCACCTTAGTCCATCAAGGTGCTACTCTAGGCCACATTTGGTCCACTCTCACACTGTCCTCCAACAGTCCACAAGTGTCCAATACCAAGTCCTCTCCTAGTATTTCTCATCCACTAGCATCTACTCAACATAAATACATCAAAACATACATACCTTACATCCTCAAGGGTTGGTGTTCACTACTACAAGTTTGATACACTGGTTAGGGCTATTGGAAAACTGCTACAACACCTTTCTTCACCTTCTAAACCTCTTCCAAGACTGTGGCCTCCCTCCAACTACTTATGCTCTTTTTCGCTACCGATATGGGCTAATTACCAACCCTCAAACAAGCCTCGTGGCCTTCCTGATACAAGGAATTAGGGCCTGCAACCTACCTTCACTATACTTCACCCTTTCGTTCCCTTGTATAAGGAATACTAGGCATGTGGCCTACCTGTAGCATACAACCAAAGCTATGGCCTATTCTAGAGAGAAAATCACACACAAATATTCCCAAACACCATACAAAAACCTCCCTCAAGCATGCAACAACCTCTCTAATTCAACTCAGACCTATTATAGACACCAAATAACCCAAGAACCAATCTCAAACAACTCCGTCCTCTTTCTTCTTTTGCCTCAAAGATGTATTATCTATAAATAGATGCACTTGGATGTGTCTCAAATGCCTCATATCCACCTATAATTTATACAATCTCATGTGTTTTCATCAACCCCTAACTTGGGAACATTACAACCCTAAGTCAACCTACTCAATGTGGCAAGTTAACATACAAACACACATAAAAATTAATATCTCATAATAGACACCTCATATTTGAGTTATTTTCACTGCCCCTTTCTCCTCTAAGGGTCCTATAACACCTCCATGTGTCACATCACTCAAATGCCTCATGTTTTCACGCCCACCATCTTGGGTGCAAAGCCCACACTTTGGGTTCTGAGCCCATAAAGTACTTTTGTGGCACTCCAACCTCCAAAACTTGAACCCTAGGCCTTGAATTACCTCCCAAGTTACCAGATCTCAACACTTCCTCTTAGAAAGGGAGGTACTTCCAAGACTAGGAAGTAACTTGTCATCATCACTATCACTACTCACAACACTCACCCAACTCCTGGTTCCTATAATTGCAGCAAACCTCGTAGCATGGACTATGCCTCTATCGAAAGTGTCACTGTCATTGGAAGCCTCCTGCTTCTTCTTCTTCTCTTGAATTGGTTTCAAATCCCTCCATGTTTCCTTCTTGGGAGTTGTAGAAGCATTCTTGCTCCTCGTTAACCACACACTCTTCTCGGGTTGCAAATTATCCCTCTCACCCTGCAAACTCCCGCAAGAACTCTACTTCCTTTGAGCGTTTGGAATCTGGATCTTCTTCTATGGAACATGTACCTAATCCTCTGAAACCTACACCTTCTTCTCTAGAAATTATACTTGGTTTTGATTATTCTTCTCATGATCTATAATATTTACCACCAACTTGTATAAAACATGCTCTCTAACTGTAATCATGACACATATGGAGCTAGAGCCTCTAGGCTTGAGTCTAGCCTTCCCACTCTGGAACAAGACCTCAAAACCCTTCTCCTCAATTGTTGAGACAAAAATCATATTGTATTTGAGTCTTGGTACAAACAATACATCTTGAACTTGCATCACTTGACATGAATCCATCCTAAATGGAATGACCCTCGATCCTCTGATCTCATTCTAAATCTTGTTACCCAACACCATGTGCAACTTCGAGTCCTACTCAACTAGAGTCTCAAACACCTCTTGTGACCCTGTCATATGTTTTGATGCTCCATTGTCCATGTACCATGATGCCTTATCAATGACACCTTTTGAAAAATGTGATATCAAAGCAAAATCCCCTTTCTCCAACCTCTTGGAGAGATCATCTATCTTGGCAAAAGTGGTGACACATGTGACCTACTTTCCTTTATTCTTATCATCATCTCCCTTCTTCTCCATTAGACATATCGTCAAAAAATGACCCATCTCACCACAGTTGAAACACTTGATCTTCCTCAAGTCCTTCTGCTTGCCCTTCATTCTTGCTATAGGTGCCACGTCATCATCTGAAGCCTTTTTATTCAGATGAATATTCCCATCTTGCAACTTTTCCTGAATGAAGTCATCCCACAACCTATTCCAGTTTGGAAGCTTGTCCCTAGCAACGATCCCTTTGATGAACGACTTCCACTCTAGAGTAAACCCCTTCAAGGCAATCCCCACCATCTCATAATTTGGAATAGTCACATCAAAGAAGACAAGATCATCTTGAACGTGAGACAACCTCGTCAGATACAGAGTCACCCCTTCACCCTGTATCAGCTTGGTGGACTCAATTTATCCTCCAATACCAATACCCAATTCTTGTTCTTATTCTAGAACAAATCATGAAGAGCCTCCCACATTTCATGGTAGTGTTATTCCCAAACATATTAGGTATTAAGGAATCATTGACACCATCTAGGATGATCAATTTTTCCTTCATATCTAGTTCTTTGTACACTTATAGCACCTTAGGGTTTGTTGGCTTCTTGATTGATTTCTTAGTAAATTCCCAGATCTTGTTGACCATCAAAACCAACTTGATCCTTTCTTTCCGTGGACTATGGTTGGACAAGCCTTCTAACCTGTCCTCCTATCGGAGACCAACCTGCAACTTCAACATTGTTGTGAGCCCTTCGCCAACAATGTGACCAACTCCCTCTTAATTTGTACTTTGTTGTGCACACTCTGATTCACTGGCCCTTCAAATTAGCTGAGATCCCACGTTATTTTTCCATAATAATGGAGTCTAGGATAGAATATTAAATCACTAATGCCACCAATCCAAGTACCAGAACAACTCTACTTTTCATAGTGCATAAAATATACACAACCTTTTTACAAATTTATATAATAACCAACTTCGTTATATTAATCAAATTGATAATACAATAGTCTAGGGCTCACGTACCAGGGTTAATGGTCCTCATATATCCACTGGTACAATAATATAAGATACAAGATACACTTGAAAGTCTAGTTGATGCAGTGCATAATCACAACTGCTTTGTCGTATCATGTACATTGCGGGTCCTTCGCTTCCATTTTGCAGCACCTGCCTCTATCAATGCATCGATTCCTTTAGGCCACTAAATCTCGTCTTCCAATCTACCCTGTAGCTAATCATTAGTGCATTTACAACCAACACATAGGGTCTTCACGCTCACTAGTTTCTCCTTCATCCTTCAAGGCCATATGATGTAGGAGCATTCAACCCAAGGGAAAATCATCGTAAATAGTAGACATAGGGGGTCGTGCATTTTAGGAAATAGTTTTCCTAAGAATCAAGTTAATGCAATATTTAGGCCTTTAAGTGTGATTTAATTAGATAATAGGAGAATATGTAAATGCTCTCAAAACAAATAAATGAGAACATGAGTGGTGAATAAATGACAAAGAGTTAGAAGTCAAATCCAACTCTTAGAAAATTCCATGATTCAAGGAACAAGAGAGAGCTTTTAGGAATCAATTAGAGTAGAAGTGGACCATTGAGCTAATAAGGGGACTTTTCTGTTTTAAAATAGAGAAAAAGATGGAGTGTATAAAGTCTGCCACATATGTATGCATGTAGCGAGCTTTAGGGATTTTGTTAAAGGATGGGACCAAGTCCTTCAATCCAAAGTTTCCATATAAATATATGTAAGCCTACGGGCAGAAGAAGGAGGCCACTAATGTTGAGAATTGGGCCTGTGCGAGAGCAAAGAGTCTCGAATGTAATCTTTGTGTATATATTCAGAGTTATTCTTGATTGTGTAAAAGAGTTGAATGCATGTTTTGAGTGTTGATTTGTATGTGAAATCGTAGGCTCTGTGGCAAGGGGTTACATACAGAGTTATGCGGAACAGAGAGCGAGAGAGAGAGAGAGAGAGAGAGAGAGAGGAGAATGATTCAGAAGAATCGAAGGGATCATCGAGTCTAATTGGAGTAGCAGAGCGAAACCCTGGAGAGACAACGAAGCTGAGAGTTCGAAAACCTAAGCTCAGATTAGAGTGGCACAACAGAAGTAGTGAAGGATTAGAACCTTCAGAAGAACCAAATCACTGAAGAATTTAACAAAACACATAAAACTTCATAGTAAAAGGATTGAACAGAGGAGTGAAGATCGATGCTCAGGAACCGTTAGATCTGGGAATATCAACGACTGAGATGGAATTGACCAAAAATATCTCATCGCATCAATGCAAGTGGTGTTAGAAAATTATATATTACGGAGCAATGGAACACATAAAATATTGCAGAAATATAAACACAGAAAACGCACAAAACAAGAGAGACACAGATATACGTGGTTCACCCAGTTTGGGCTACGTCCACCTCGAACAGCCAGTCCTTCCTTTCTATTATCCAGCAAAATGAAGAGACACAACCTACAGCAAAGCCGCTGTAATATCCTCTGTTTTCTCTCACAGTCTCACCTCTCTGTTTCTCGCTCACACACACACACAGAATACACATCTATATCGCCGCCTCAAATACAATCCCCTCATACAAAGAGAGGGGTTGCCTTCTAGGGCAAAAAACCCTAAACTAAACATAAGTTCTACCGTCAGATCATCCGCCTAATGAACGGCTCAGATTGACTAGAAATTACTATACTTTTACAAGGCAAATTTACATCTGTTTTTAGCTTTGGGGGCGCTGCCCCCGAGCCCCCGCCGGGGGACCGCTGGCCCCCGAACCCCCAAGCCGAGGGGGATTGGGGGGTACAAGTCCCCCCCCGCACCCCCCCACGTGGAGGGGTGTACAAACTTCCTGGGGTATACATTCGGTTGAAACAAAGACCTCTTAACAATCATGTTCCACACACAACAATACTATCTTTAGTACTAAATTTAATCCTTGGAATACTAACCATTTTGGTTAACATTTTAGTCGACTGGAGGCTTTCCTCTTGGCATAGGGCCTTTGGTCCTGGAGGTCAACAACCTTTCATGAGTCCTTTTTCTTATGGGGGCCCTCCTCTTGGGAGCACTAACCTTGACAATACACATATGGGCACTAGAACTAACTCCTCTAGTCACCCTACTTCCTCGAGCATCCCTTCCACTTTTGGAGGCCATGCTATGTGCATATCACATCATCCACTTAGGGCACTAGGGACATCACCTCTTGCTTAGGCATTTTTCAACTCAACCTTCTTTGTAACCCTCACATTGTCTGATCTCTCAAGGTTAATGAATGATCCCATCAAGCCTAAAAATGCATGGTTGATGGTCCCACCTAAACTGCTAGTTGGCATCCCTAAGTTTGATGGTAAGCTTGAAGAAATCCATGCATCTCACATTACCACTTACCACTTATGGTGCTCATCCAACTCTTTCAGGATGATAACATAAAGTTGTGATTTTCGAACGAACTCTTACCAGTAGTGCTGCCAAATGGCACATTGACCTTGAAAGTATCACTTACGATATCATTATGTCTTTATCACATGCCTTTTTTAACCATTATCAATTTCTTGTTATGTATGAAACTATAAATGACTTATTCACTAACTTCCGTTAAGATACCTACACTCACATCTTGGATCACACCCACAAGTGGAGGTGGAGATGAATCCTATTTAAAACCAAGTTTCCTAATGAGCTAGTTAGTGAGTGGTTTACCAAGTCTCTCTTGCTAGGATTTCTAAATATGTAGCAAAGGTAGGAGCCCAAACCAAGAAACAAGCCATCATGCATGCCCATTAATTGGACTTGATTTATTCTCAAGCGGGTACTCTTTATGAAATCATCTTTAATTCTCCTTAGTCATTGATTGACATATTGAAACCAAAGCCTAGATCCCATGCCAATGGTGTGGCAGCATCCATATCCTTAGGAAACATAGGCCATTTAGCCAACTAGATGGGACAAATGAACATTTCTTCTAGTGCCCTGGATACTAAGCCTACTACTCAAATTCCTAGTTCTCTTGTTCAAACTTCTGGTGAATTATGTGCAATCGACACATTCAAATAATCCTCAATAACTTAGAGGAAAAAAGAAGAAAAGAAAGTCAAAATAAACCTTCAAATACTAAACAAGGAGCACCTAAAACCTAAGGGACAGTTGGGAGAGGCACAAAATATAAAATTAAGAAAAATTGTTTTCCTTGCAAGATTTGTGGGGAGGACCATCTTATTTATGAGTGTCCCTAGATCGAGGATATCCAACGTATCAACTTGTTGTCCCGCCGAATCCATTTCCGACCTAGCAACATCATATGGCTACAAACCCTCCAACTCCTCAACAAGGGGGTAATGGGGGGAATCCTTCAAATAATGCTTCATCATCCATGCAAGATATTTTTATGGTGGAACAACTAATCCATGTCATGACCATAGTGCATAACTATGAGAATCCTTAGAGTGATAGTTCCATATCAGAACCCATGATCCATACTCAACCCAATGGTCCTGTTCATTTTGATAAACCATCATTGAGCATTGTGTTACATCCTTATAAATATGTACTTCATAATACTATGCAGAACCCAAAGGAAAGGGACGTTCACAACTATAAAATTGTCAAGGATTTGACCAAAGCACATGCTACTATGTTTGAACTTGAAGTATTGCAAAGTTACCCCATGCAATGCAAATCACTTATGAATATCATTAGTGGAGTAGATCCCTTATGTTCAAATCTCATTGCCTCGTATCCATCCTCATGGAAACCCCATATTCCACATCATCTGGCCTTCTAAATCATGGTCCATGTATTTGGATGACATGTTCATCAAACATTTTTGGACGAAGGGGCATCACCCATATTATCTCATGAAAGTATTAAAAATATCTTGGATCAATGACTTTGTCACCACCTAAGTTTACATTAAAGGCCTTTGATGGGCATACCTTGTAACCTCAAGGGGTTTTTCCTGCTTTGCCTGTCAAGCTTAGGGTAAAATGATAGCAATCAAAGTCAAGGCCATTAATACTCCATTAAACTATAACCTATTGCTAAGGAAAAGCTAGTTCTATGCCATGAATGCTATTGTTCCATCTATCTTCTACATCATGATGTTCTCGCATAATGGAAAAATAGTCACTATTGACCGATTGACCTTTTGCAAGCCCAACTTGCATTTTCACGATAATCAATTGGTTCCATTTGTAGGAGATTCACCTTATACTATTGAAATTATTGGAGAAAGGATGTTTAAATACTTTTTGTTAATGGGAACATTTCTCCTGACTCCTCTTGACACGTCAAATTTTGCAAGTACTATCAACATGATCACATCTATCAGTCACAACTCTGATGGATCTCAAGATTCATGGATACTCCCTTCTCCTTCAAACATTGACACGTACAATGATTATATGCCTTTGAGCCCTACCAAGTTGGCCTATCAAGCTATCCAAATGGTGATTGTTGACCCTAAGCCAATTCTTTCACATGATGTATAACTTGATGCTTATTCCTTGCAGCATGGGATGTCGATCATTTAAGTTACCCATACTGCTCTTTTCAAATAATTCTTTGATATTTTCACATAGTCCTATGAAGAAATGTTTGGCATCGATCCTTAGATTATAGAGTGTGAAATCATCACTTATGAAGGAGTTAAACTAGTATGGCAAAAGATTTAGCTAGTCAATCCTTGCAAAGCTGATGCCATCAAGGCGTAATTCAAAATTTTTCTCAAAGTTGAGTTCATCTATATAGTTCCTTTGATAGAATGGGTTTCCAACATCATTCCTATCACAAAAAATAGGGTACTATTCATGTTTGTGTTGATTATAGGGACCATAATAAGCCATGTCTAAAAGGTAACTCCCCAACCCCATTCATTGACAATATCATCAATGATTGTGCCAACCATGAGATATTTTCCTTTATGGATGGTTTCTCTCACTATATCAAACTAGAAGGTCAACACAAAATGACTTTCATGTGTCCTTAGGGTAGATTTGCATATATTAAACTGTCTTTTGGTCTTCAAAATGTTTGGGCCACTTTCCAACAAGCCATGTATTATGCTTTTCATGACATCAAGTGAATTGTGGAGGAATATCTAAATGGCCTCACTACTCACTCTCATCAATGAGCCAATCATCTTGAGCATTTATGAGCGATATTTATGTGCTTCTGCTACTGTAATATTCATTCAAATCCTCACAAATGAATTTTATGTGTTGGTTCCAAACAATTATTAGGCTTCATTGTGTCCAAGTACATGATCATGGTTGATCCTATCAAGGTCAAGGTAATTGTTAATTTTCCTCCTCGTCACACTATCAATCAACTTTATAGTTTGCAAGGAAAATAAATCTTCTTACGCCAATTCATTGCTGACTATGTTGAGATCACAAAGGGTTTCATGAGCCTTCTTAAAAAGGATACACCATTTTTATAGGATGAATAAGCATAATGATCTTTGATGCCTTGAAAAAATCCTTGATATCAGACCCACTATTAAGCCCTCCTAACTACAATCGAGATGTCATTTTATATCACACAACCATCATGAGCAATTATATACTACCTTATCAAAGGATTAGTGGGGGAAGAACTTTGTTATTTGTACATTGAAAGTTGGATCTAGTTTCTATCTTCATTCTCCAATGGCTTAGACATTAAATCTTCTTGTGCAAGGTTGTCATAGTTGCTGACTCAAACCCCATCAACCATTTTCTCAGTAGACAAGTCACTGGGGGCAAGTATTCCAAATGGATCGTTATCGTTAGCTCATCTTAACAGTGATATGGGGATATATAGCTCCATTATAATATTCCTAATTTGAAATTACAACAAATACCAAAGAAATTTACAAGGAACAATGAAAATAAATGAAGGACACGAAAAAAAATTAAAACACAAGAGATAACATTTTGATCCATTTTATTAATAAACTAGGAACAGGTACATAAAATGAGTTGAAATGAGAGAACCTGGATTACTATGTGATGAGCCTCATCATTGGGTAACTATATGGACCTTAATACACCTCCAAGCATATTAAAATCAACTCTTCTCATAATTCCTTACACATTTTAATTATATTTTTCTTCATGAGATGAGGAAAATTAAGATGTTACGTCTAGTGGTCTAATGTGCATTAATTGCAGGTTTTTGAGAGAAAATCATGGCAATTTTGGCTAATAAAGGGCAGAAACTCGAATGAGACAAGGAGGAGAGATTATAGGAGATAGATCCTCCTCATTTAATCATCACTCATTCAAATATTCCTCAATCAAATCACACTAGTTCGGAGTTGCAAGTAGCCGAGTCATGGAGATCATGGGTAGCCGAGCCAGTGATAATTAAGAGCCAGTTCATCTTGAGTTTGGGAGCCAAGCCTCCCTAGATTTAAGGAAGTCATTGGAGACTTCAGTTGTATAAATAAGGAGGTCTAGAGCCTCATTAGGATTTATATTTTTTATGTAAGAGCACTAAGCATTTTCGAGTTCAAGTTTTGTGCAAAAACGTTGTTATGTAATTTTTCTGATATGATAATGAGAATGAACATTTCCTTGATCCAAAACTAAGTTGACTCAGAGGGATGAATCTCTTGGGTTAGGGCCCAACCCTAGCATCAAAGGCTCCTCTTCTTGTACTTGTATGCTTAGGTGATTTCATAGGTTAATGGTTGAACTGGTTTTAGCATTGTTCCATTGCAAGTAGTTGTGAACTGATTAGTTTGCTTCCATTTGTGCATTGCTTTAGAAGTAGCTTAGAAAGATAAAGGAATACCAAAAAGGTTGATAGAAGGTGGATTTTGCCTCACTAAGCCCTTCAGGGACCATGGTTTAAGGAAAGAATTCATATGCAGCCCCAAAAAGACAAAATTCTGATTTCTTATGGAATTTAGGGTTTTCTGCTACTTAGGTCAACATCTTTTCAGTTTTCAAGAATAGGATTCAATTTTCATTTCTGATGTCTTCAGCCTTGTATTATATCTTATAGTGTTTCACATTATCTACAAGTATTTCCAAGCATGAACTAGTAACTAGATAATGAAATTCTATTTTCTTAAGTTGATTCGAAATCTTTCTTGTTTGACATGATTTATGGATAAATTCCAGTGATTGATGTAGTGAAGGAGTTTCAATAGTGAAGGAAGATATCATGACAAACAAACCCAACCTAACCTCATCCATTCATGATCACTGAAATCCACTAGGTTCCTCAACCAATTCATCATTCCATAAGAACAAATTTCTACGTTTGTTGAGAAAATCCAACCATCTCACAAACATTGTTTTGGGCTCTGAAAAAGTCCTAACCACTCCTCTGCCTTATTTCTTCCACCATTCACCTTCCCTAAGCCCTATGCCACCTTCCAAATCACTCCTATTTCTCTCGGCCAAATCCTATCCAAATACAGGGGATCCTATAGGAGCATTAGGACATCCTGTAGGACGACCTGTAGTGGCCTGTTTTGAGGTCGATTTGTGGAAAAATCATCCTGAAGGATAGGAGAAGACCCCTACTTGCCTCCCAGGCCATCTTACCTTTCACCACCATCTCTAACCCACCTGCCACATCACCAAGAAGGTTTAGCATTCACAATTTCGCAAAAAAAGGACAAGAAGAAAAAGAGTTATTGTGTTCATTCATATGCACAACAATAGAATGTTTGGTTATTTCAGATTGCATGCCTAGGATAGTTAGGATTACACACATGTTAACTTAGAATTATTTTGAAGAAAAAATCTCTTAGCAATTAGTTAGATGAGTGGTGTGTTTAAAGCGTTTGATTTCAGTCTTTGCTTACTGCAGTAGACACTATTCCAATACTCCCAAGTAGTGAAAAATTCCCCTTTCCTCATTAGTAATCAAGCTTCTTCTAAATCAATAGAAGGTTGGTTTGAGAAACCATAGTGGTCTATCGCCAGCTCAACAGTGACAAAGAGTGGACCCGTCGCATCTGCTTGTGTGTACAACACTGTCACCTCCAAGTTTGTACGAACCTCGGGTTGATAAAGTAAAGTTGGTAGTCCCAGGAGTTACAAAATTCTTGTTACAATACTGCTGCTCATCACTTTTTGGCGCCATTGCCGGGGAGGTGTCTAAGTAAGGTGAGATTTCTGCTTTGTTTCTTCCATTTCTTATCTCTAACATTCTTTTATTAGCTCCATTTTTGCAAAAGTAATTTTAAATGGGTTTGCTTTCTTTTCCATTCTACAAGTGATATTTCATTCAACAATTAGTTTCCATTCAATTTGTTATTTCAATTTTGCAACTAGTTTCAAAGCTTGAAAAAAACACAAAAGAAAAACAAAAACACTTCTTTCATGCCTCGTAGGAATAGGGATAGCTTAGGAAAATTTTTGCCAAATACTCCCACCACTTCAAACAACCAACCTTCCCTCTTCTTCGGTGGCTGTGAATTGGAGGACCCCTTAGGCGAACAACCAGATATTTTTGAAGAGCCTACAGGGAGAGAAGAAGAAGGAGAACCCATTCCAACTGACCTAATGGCTGAAAATCGAAATGACAGAAGAGATAGAGAAATAATTGAGGGTGCTTTTCCCATCAAAAAAACTAATGGGGATACGAAGATGAAAAACATAACCCCCTTTGCTCTTCCTCATTTCCATGGTCTGACCTTAGAAGATCCAGATACTTTCTTGTTTGAGTTCGCTATCATATGTAGAACTTATGATTACACCACTAATGACCAGAAGTTGAAATTATTCCCATCCACTCTCAAGAATGCAACTCTACGCTGGTTCATGGGTTTACCTGGGAATAACATCACAACCTGGGCTTAGATGTAGCAAGCCTTCAACAACAAGTATCAAGACTACTACAGGTCCAAAGACACTAAAGAGGAAATTTTTAGGATGACCTTGGGGCATGATGAATCCTTAGAGGATTATGAAGAAAGGTTCCAGCATAGCTACAAAAGGGCAAGGTGCACACTTGACAATGAGTCACTAAAGCTAGTCCTGATCAGAGGGGTAAGGGAAGATCTTCTGGATACCCTAAACCTGCTAGCAAGAGGGGACATCTACCAGCTACCCTATGAAGATATCAAGACTATCTTTAAGAATCATTCTAGGGCAGCTAGGAAAAAGGGCAGGGGTAGTCAACCAATAGCCAACTCATCCTCTTCCAACACATCCATAAAAGGTGAAATTGGAAATATGCTGGAAGATTTCAAGAGTGAAATGATGCAAACGCTCGCCCTACAGATGGAAATTATGCACATCAAGAGGAAGGAGGGGAAGCAGAGAGAGAATTGGCCATCTTCTGCCCTAGATGCACAAGGAGACACCCCAGGAATGAATGTCCATTAAACTTGATAGAAATCTAGTCGATCTGTGAAGAAAACCACTCAAGAGACAAGTGCCCTTCTCTTCCTACATTAAAAGCTGTGTATCAGGGAAATGAGGGGGTGACTGAACAACTTTGCTACATAAATCAAAGGAGACCTCATGGGCCTTGACCATACCAACAGGGCATGCAAGGGTCATCTATGCATAATACAACCCTAACCAGAAAACATCCAATCCCTCTTGTGCCCCCCTTCTCATCCCTCATGGTCTACACCTTCTCCTTGGTCTTTTGCACCTCAATATGATTCCGAGCCGATCAACCAATCATTTTAGCCAAATACTCCACGACAGCCTCAGTGTAATGCACCACCCTAGGGGTGGAGGCCCCAATACAACAATGCTCTAACTTTATTGCCTTCACCTCCTACTCAACCAACGATTTTACACCCTGCTCCACCTTAACAACCTCAGATGCCTGCCCAGCCAAATCTGAACCCGAACAACAAATAGACACAATAAGTATACAATGGAGAGACATCCTACACTGCTTATGCTGTGGACATTTAGGAAATCAACCTAAGGTTTGGGAGAGTACTCCCGGACAACCAACCTCCATCTCCGCACAGGGAGAGTGAGGAGGAAATAGAGGAAAGTATGCCTAGAGTGAATCCACCATCCTTTCCTGAAATATTAACTTAGCCAGTCCAGCCTACCCCAGAAGAGAATGAACTTCTGGGTGAATTGAAAAATCTATGTGTCAAAATTCCACTTCTCCAAGCGATTAAGGATGTACCTATTTAAAACAAACTGATTAAAAAGAAATGTTTCAAACATCCAGGGAGGCGAAAAAGAGACACCCCTACTGTTAATGTCATTAGACAGCTGCCCGACTTAATGCTGGGGAAAATAATTTGCCCAAAGTATTTAGACCCTAGAAGCCCTGTAGTAGATGTGCACATCAATGGCACCATTGTCCCGCATACCTTGATTGATCTTGGGGATTCCATTAATGTAATGACTAAGGACACCATGCTCAAGCTCGATCTCCAGGGTTCATTAAGAAAGACCACAATAGACTTGCAACTTGTAGAGTGTTCCACAGTAGCCCCTGAGAGGATTGTTGAGGATGTGATGGTCTCCATCGACTCCTAGGAGTACCTTGTAGACTTCCTAGTTCCCTAGCCTAAGGCCAAGCTTAGTGGTTATCCTCTCATACTTGGAAGACCCTAGTTAGCCACTGTCGATGCCTACATCAGTTACAGGGCTGGTAATATGACTATAAAAAATGGGCATCTGTCCAAGTAGTTGGCCTTGTACCCTGCTTCTCAGCCATCCTTAGAACATGATTTACCTTTATGGCTATATGAGGAGGACGAAGATGAAGTCTGCTCGACCCAACTCTATACCTTAGAAACTGCCATGGTGTTACCGGGAATAGTGTCCACTCAGATTCTGCTATTCCCACTAAGACTGGTAGCTATCTTAGAAATAAACAAGTAAAGTCTACTTCCGTTTTCCTTTATGAAAATAGACAAGAGGGGAACCAAGGAGACCAACCTTAGTCTTGCGCTTGATTTCCTCTCCTTCCTGATAGAGATTTGCCGCTTCTTCTTTGTCTGCCCAGCTTCAAAGAACACCTGTGGAATCACAACAACATACTACTATCGAAGAACAAAGATCTATATTCATAAATAACAGAGGACTAGATGTGCGTTAACCATACAAATGCATATATAAGTAAACATACAAGAATATGGAGGAAAACTTGAATAACTTTATTAAGATGAAAAGTGTCAAGACGATTACAACCATATGTTCTGACCCAGCATCATCCTCCAGCAAGAAAGCCCTTCTTCACCTCAAGTAAAGCTTAGATCACCCAACACTATGAATATACACCAGAAACCAACAACACTTCTCTATAAGATACAAAATTCCAGCCTCTGGATCTCTGTGATGAGGGATCCATATATAGATGATTGAAGGGAGGCAAATCATCTTTTGGGGTCTTGATTAGTTTCCTCTTTCTGATAGTTCCTACTTCCACTTGGAGAATGATGATCTCTTACTCATCCTTGGTCAAAAACAGAGAGGCAAGTGTCAAAGGGGAAGCTTCTGGAAGATTCCATGATCTTCCACCTCGCATTTTGTC
>APFE030257846.1:394089-409785 GCA_000404065.3 Pinus taeda
ACCATACTTTAGGAGAAAATATGGAACAACTTTGAGTAAAGCAGATTTTTACTCAAGCCAGTGTTATGAAGATGATGGAACTTAAGAGGTGTCAAGCAGATCTTGACCTCTTTTGGGGAAGTTAGTTAATGATTGGGGAGAACAGAGAAGGGGAGTCAGTTATACCTCTTTTGAGCTTTTTTGCACACAAATCCTTGCTGATTATGTTCTGCATGATATGATACCGCATCGCATCGGCGGAGACGGAGAGGTGAATGGATTGGACACTTGGTGCTTGTGATTGCCGATATCGCAATATCGCATCGGCGGAGACGGAGAGGTGAATGGATTGGACACTCAGCGTTTGTGATCGCCGATCGCCGATATCGCAATATCGCATCGGCGGGGGACAGATGGGTGATGAATTGCATGAAGATGAGAATGCGAGGTTGCGATGCGAAACGACTTTGAGGAGGAAAGAGCAAGTAAGTGGGTGTGAAGGGCATTTGAGGTTTCGGAAGCGATCTGATTACCTCAGAGGGATTTTGTACTTTGGGAGGAGTCCATTGTATCTGGGAGGTGGTTTTTGAGGTCAGGGGTTCTTGCTGAGTTTCAGATAAACTGAGAAATTCCCAGGAGTTCTTATGGTTATTTTTCAACTAGGGGGAGGGATATTACGTAGGGGGATTTTACTTAATATTAATAAGGGGATGGGAAGAATAGGGAGCTAAATAATAATGTTAGTGGTTAATATGGAGATGGTAAGAAAGCACTAAGTTCGGGAGAGCTTAGGCTGTTACAAGGGGATAGGACCATACTTTAGGAGAAAATATGGAACAACTTTGAGTAAAGCAGATCTTTACTCAAGCCAGTGTTATGAAGATGATGGAATTTAAGAGGTGTCAAGTAGATCTTGACCTCTTTTGGGGAAGTTAGTTAATGATTGGGGAGAACAAAGAAGGGGAGTCAGTTATACCTCTTTTGAGCTTTTTTGCACACAAATCCTTGCTGATTATGTTCTGCATGACATGATACCTGAAAACCTGGAAATGGTCAGCAATTCAACAACCTCAGAACTACCTACCCGGCCTACTTGCCTAACATTTTTTCTTCTTTTGTTTGGGGGTGCACTTAGACTTGCAAACCCGTCATTCATTTTCTTTTGATGCTTTCCTATCTACATACTACCCTTATTTCTTTCGGAGCCCAGATTAAGCTGTTGGGCTCCTCTACTTCTCTACCTATCTAAGAATCTGCCAAGATTAAACTGTTTGGACAGATTTACAATCTCTATATTCTAAAACAGGAAATTTAAACCTAGGGAGACCAAGATTAAACTGTTTGGACCTCCCTTTAACTAAAATAGCGATGCCTGGATAACTTTACAAAATCTGAAGGCAATTGGATGAACTTGAAGTAGCCTTCTTCACTTGGAGACTGTTTGAGCAAATATGGAGCATTGCAGCAAGCAAAGTACGACATATTTGGCCTGTGAAATGCCAATCATGAAAAATGAATAACCCGCTGCAGCAGGAAGCTAACAGTGGCTCCACTCGGGGATGGCTTCTCCTTGTGAGAAGTCAAGAACAACAGGCCAGAATGCCTTGGTTTTTAGTTTCTTGCTGTCTTCTGCAAAACTTGTTTTCTCCGGCTGCTTTATTCCTTCTACCTACCTACCCTAACCAGCAGTTACTTTGCCGTTAGGTGAAATCAAACAACCAGTGCAGCCATTTAAGCAACTGTGAAATGAGATAAAATTGCTGACTGATAGTTTCTGAACGTAAAAGCATCATTTGGGCATATGCTTTTATAACCAAAATTGTGGCATCTATCACTTGCTGCTGAAGCATACGGTCTTCACTAAGAAAACATGTTAACAAAAGTGGGTTAAACCGAAGTTCCATGTAGTCTGCAATTGGATTGATGAACTTACCCTATGAGAGAACTTCTTCTGCTTCTTCTTGGTCAGAGGGAGCGGCTGCGTCCTCGGTGGTAAGCCTGGCAGTCGACCGTTCTGTTTCTGTCTTGTCAATAGAATCATGCAGAGTTCGTGAATCAACAGGTAGTAGCATCTTCTCCTGAGTTGAGGACTAGAGACTTCGACATGATTCAGGATCTTCTGGGTCGGACGAAGTAGTTGCATCTTCGGTGATGAGCCTAGCAGCTGATCCTTCTGTCTTTCCCTTGGAACCCAGATCATACAGAATCTGCAGGTCCTCAGGCAACAATGTTTCCTCCTGAATAGGGGAATGGAGGCTTCGGCATGATTCTGGGTTCTTTGGGTCGGATGGAGTAGCTGCATCTTCGGTAATGAGCCTAGCAGCTGTTCCTTCTGTCTTTCCCTTGGAACCCAGATCATACTCAAACTGTAATTCAGGAGACAACACTATTTCCTTGTGGAATGGAGGAGGAAGATTTTGGTAAAACTCTTGAGGGTTGCGGAAATCATAAGACTGTCTTTGAGCTCCCTTAGTCTCGAAAAATGTGAGTTCTTGATGACTATAGGGACTGTTCTAGGTCATTTAATATCCCAAAAAGGACTGCAGGTGGACCCAAATAAGATAGCCATCATCCAAAGGGTCCCACCTCCGCACAAACAAAGGGATGTCAGAAGTTTTCTAGGTTTATCTGGATACTATAGGAGATTTAGAAAAGACTTCAGCAAGTTAGCTCTCTTTATTTGGGTTATTAGCCAAAGACTTTGAATTTTTATGATCAGAAAGCTATCAAGAGGCCTTGGACACCCTGAAGGACAAGTTGACCACTGCACCTATTCTTCGAGGCCCAAATTGTGCCCTTCCATTCTGTATACATGCTGATGCATCTCACAAATCCATAGGAGAAGCTCTAGGCCAGATATATGACAAGCTACCTTATGCCATTTACTTTATCAGTAAGAATCTATCAAAAGCCGAGATGAAATACACAGTTACTGAAAAGGAGCTCCTAGCTGTTGTGCATTCACTGAACAAATTTAGGCATTACATTATAGGTTATCAAACATTTGTACATACTGACCATGATGCAATTAAATGCTTGATGAATAAACCTGATGTAAATGCCCAGATTATTAGATGGTTACTTTTATTGCAAAAAGTTGATTTAACTATTATTGATAAGCCTGGAAGGGAGAATGTTTTGGCAATTCTTTTTAATCCAGATTGACTTTACCTACAAGGGAGGAAGGAATGGTTGATGATCAATTACCAGATGAACACTTATTCTACATTTCAGTTCTCTCTCCATGGTTTTTGACATAGAAAATTTTATTGGTGTCTGCACAATTTCCATCAAAATTGTCCTCTAAGGAAAAGAAAAAGATTGTGAGGAAGAGCGCCCCATTCACTTGGATTTGGGGAAACCTCTTCAAACTAGGCCCAAATTAAATTTTGAGAAGATGTGTCAGGGAGGAGGAAGTCCTTGACATCCTTCTCACCTGCCATGATGGGCCTTGTGGAGGTCACTTTGCAGCCAAAAGGAAAACATTCAAAGTGCTACAAGTTGGTTATTACTGGCCCACCCTTCACCAAGATGTGAGGAGGTATACTAGTTAGTGTGATTGGTACCAAAGGATGGGGAAACCTATCCCAAGGGATGAAATGCCTCTGCAACCTCAAGTGACTTTCGAGCCATTTAACAAGTGGGGCATGGATTTCATTAGACCCATTGATCCTCCATCTAGGAAAGAGCAGTACATCATTGTGTGCACTGACTATTTAACCAAGTGGGCTGAAGCCAAGGCCATCAAAGCAACAACAGAAGAGAAAGTGGTTGATTTCTTAAGGGAAAATATATTTTATAAGTTTGGGTACCCTAGAGAACTGGTCACTAATCAAGGAAGTCAGTTTACATCTCACATGATTGAAAATTTGTTAAGCCAACACAAGATCAAGCACACTCCTTACCCACGAGCTAATGGGCAAGTGGAGGTAACCAACATAGAACTGGAAGGAATTCTGACCAAAGTGACTAGTAGCAACATAAAGGATTGGACAGATGGATTAGTTGAGGTCACTTGGACCTATAATACCACTTGGAACACCACCACTGGATTCACTCCTTCTGAGATGGTTTATGGGAAGAAGGCCCTACTTTCCATTGAATTTGAATACAACACCTTAATAATGGCAGCACAACTGGATCTAGATCTCACCAGGGCACAACAAGAAATATTTCTCTAGCTGAATGGGTTAGATGAATTTTCAATGCACGCCCTCCTGCACATAGAGGTGACTCAAGTTCAAAGGAAGATTTGGCATGACAAGAACATAAAGGAAAAACAATTTCAAGAAGGTGATTGGGCTTTGTTGTATGATTCTAGATATAAGGATTTTAAAGGCAAATTAAGGAATAGATGGTTAGGGCTTTAAGTCATAGAAAAATGTCATGATAATGGTTCATTACAGATAAGAACCATTGATGCAGAGGCTATCCCTTTACTTGTCAATGGATACATATTGAAGGTCTACAAGAAGCCCTTGTCAAAGGAAGAATTCATCAATGGTATCATCAAGATAATGATGGTGGTGGAGCAAGTCTCAACTTCTACCCCATTAAGTCCCTAAAAAAAAAAAGAGAAAAAAAAAGAGACTCAGGTGAAAACCTCCATGAGGCACCTGAGTCCCACTGTTGGGTTGAAAACCTCTTAAGGTGGCCTAATGGTGTTGAAAAGAAAGGAAAAAATAAAAAGATATCTGGGTGAAAACCTCTCTTGAGGCACCCAGGGCAAGTAGCTAGGATGAAAACCTCTTGGAGGCAGACTAGTTGTTTAAAAAAAAATAAAAAAAAAATAAAAATAAAAAAAGAGAGAAAATAAAAAGTTTGAAAATGTTGTTTGTAGGTCAGCAGTAGGAGGATCAGAGCAATTTGAGAGGAACAGGAGGACCTACACAATCTATATTTTCATTCCTCCATCCCATATTCTTCATTATCCCATCAATCCCTCCATTTATGAACTTCTCCAGCTCAGTTTACACAGGCTCTATGTTTTCTACTAGATTCCCTGAAAACCTACAAGAGTTTCCTGTAGGAATTACAATGGCTTGGGAATCCCAAGAAAAGTGACTTTAGAGCAAGGGGATGACTAGCCTGTGTCAAAAATAAAATTATCACTCCACGACATCATCACCATGCCTCTCATCACCATGTTACCCCTGCATCCATCAATAAGTCAATTATTTTTTTTACAGTTTTCAGAGAAGAAAAAAACAAATAGAAGAGGGTGAGAACAGAGGACAAGGGGACAATACCTGAAGGCTATACCTCTAACCTACCAATCACTAGACCCCTTATCCACCCATTTCAACAAGCCTCATGCTCCAGAAGTGAAAAAAAAAAGAAATTTTATGGGAGAGGCAACTACAGGACATCCTGTAGGTTTCCTGTAGGAAATCCTATAGAAACCTATCCCACAAAAGGAAATTTCAAAGGGTTGTAGCCATCTTCAGCATGGAGATTCTAAGGTTAAGGAAGCTCCTCCAAAGCTCAGCAGCAACAACAGGATCATCAGCATCACTCTCTATTACATGCACATCAAAGGAAACAAGCATCAAAGGAGGCTAATACAAAAAGATATGCAACAAAATACATAGCATAGGGACACCATTCTCCAACAAGCATCATCATCAAAGCATCTTACCCACAGGTATGTCATCTTACTCATGCTCTCTTGTTAGCACGATATGATAAAAAATGTAGGATTATGTAAGAGTTGGTTTTATAAGCAAAGGTGGACAGTTAAATTGGCCACCTTCGGCTAGTCAACGAGGAGAAAATAGTTAGACCACTCCACACATGGAAGCAATCAAATCAAAAGAAAAAGGAGATAATTCCAAAAATGGTTAAGTTATAGAGGAACGAAGTGGTAGATGATTACACGGTGAGGGAAATGATGGAATGATAGTGGGGCTTATGGTCCAAAAGGAGGTTTTCATACTTAGACAGCCAACACACCATCCCACATGATCATCCATATAAGGAAATAAAAAATTGTTTCTCACACTAAAAGAGCATTAGAAATCTCAAGAATTCATCAAAAAGAGGATTGCATCAAACTTCTTGAAGCAACACCTACAGGAGACAATGAGCATTTTGCAGTGCAGAGGCACCTACAAGATACATAGTAGTCATATACAGGATTATCAGTGGGCAATAAGGGAGGAGAGATCAAAGGTTGTCTTCATTAGACAGTAACCAGTGAGGTAGGAGATATACCTTCCCATATTTTCCAGTTAAAAAAAAATAAAAAGAAAAATCATCCATTTGGTTAAAGGAAGTTGCAATCTAGGAGAATTATATTGCAGAGTTATCATTTGAATATCTCTCACCCACTAGATTCTTGAATTATATCCATACAAGCCTCCATAATTACCAGGGAAAGATGACAGGGGGTTTTAACAAGGGATAATGCACAAACATAGTAAGGATTCATCAACACCCTCCTATAGTAGAAATTTTCACAAGGCACAATTGGATGGGTTTCTTTGAAAGAATGAGAGGATATGAGGATGAGGTCGCCATATAATTTTCTCTCTCACTCATACCCCTCACTAGGACCCATGGCACTGCTGTGGTGAAAGGCATATAAGTAGAAATCACCCTTGAAGTTATAAGTAGAATCACCACACTCTGTTTAGGGTTACCTTGGAGAAAAGAAGATAAGGGTAACAACACCATTGCAAAGAAGAAATTCTTTTTGGAAGGGGAGGAGGCAATGGAGAACAAAAATGGGGTCATAAGGGAAAGCCTTCCATACCCTTGGAATGAATTTAGTTACCACCTCATTAAATATATATCATGTGAGGGGAGATACAATGTGGTGTATGGATACCATTTCAGACTTCTCTAAGAACTGAGATTTGGAGCAGACAAATCTCCTCAAAACAGACTAAGTATACCCTAATTTCTTCTTCAATCAATGATAGATATGAGCATCAAAGTGTAGGAGGGTGTAGAAATTCTCTACAAATCTCGCTCTGAGACCATGTAGAAAATCTGTATGTAGGTTAACCCGATTATGCAATATAAATCAAAGCATAATATTATAACCTACTTCTATTATCAATTTGTGGAAGCTTAAAGATCGAGCTGAACAATATAACTAGAAGAAGAAGAATCAATGCACATGAACACATGAAAATACTTTGGGGAAAGTCTCAGCTAGAAACCTCACTATCTGTATTATCATACAAGGTGGAAATACATAGGAATTATAAAAAGCCTTAACTCTCACAACTAGCCAGCTCTCATATCTAGCCAACTCTCAGTACAATCCTCACAGATGCTCACAGGCAATCTTGGCTTCTCTTAAGCCTTCCTTTTTGCCCTCCAAGCTCCTATTTCCTTGCGATGTTCCTCTAGGATGATTCACTTTCAACAAAGTGGAACACTATGATCTCACACACATTTAGAACTGCGCAATCCTCAAGAAATGATTTCTTGACTGCATGCATGAGTTTTCTTTATAAGAAAACACATGCAACTGATAGTACACTTTCCTTGACTTTAATATCAACTGGGTCTTTCTCAGAATAGACATGCATGTGTTTCTGATGAGGGAATCTTCAGTTAACTGGAGTACACTAGTTGAGTGCATGCATCAACTAACTGTTAACTCTATATTAGTTCCTCAAACAATTTGGAACTAATTTAACTGGACTTAACTCGGTAAACTGAGTTAATTAATTACAACTCAAATATAACTCAATCTTATCTCCTTAATATAAGGGATAACTCTTGCATGACTTAAGAAAGACTTCTAACTTGAATTTCTCCAACTAATTAAGTCAAAATAACTTAATTAATTATTTCCAAGTAGTTGTTAAGACTAAATTCGAATTTTAATTCACAATTTAATTCAAGGACAAATTAAATTGGAATATTCTTGTTGCCACATTTCAACACTCCCTCTCAACAAGAAATGGATTATCTGCCACCCCGATCCTGTTTCTATGTAACTCAAATTTACACTTTGACAATGCCTTTATCAAAATGTCAACATCTTTCTCCTTTGTCGAAATATACTGCAACAACATGATCCTCCCATCATCAGCAGCTTGCTTTACCTTGTAAAGCCAACGGGAATTCACAGCTGACTTGTTCTCCAGTCTTGGAACCACGTCCCAAACACTGTTATGAACTATGGAGTCATAATTCTCCACCATAACATCAACCCAAATTGGCTGCTGCATTGCTTCCTCAAAGGAAGATGGCTCAATCTCAACACATTCCCCAGCAAGGGCCATGTATCCAGTGTACCTCTCAGGTGGCCTCCTCTGTCTACGCTGAGAAGATGGTTCTCCCACATTCTCTCTTGCATCCTCTAGCAATCTGTCAGCTTCTCTTATGCGCTTCTGTCCATGTATGGAAGACTCTGCTGGAGTGGATGTCTCTACTCTTAGAACCTATGGATGCGGCTACTCCGCATCATTTTGAGGCTGCTCCTCCTTAGGAACCAATAGTTCCTCCACAACCTGTAGTTGGAGCTCCCTCTAAAGGGAAACTCGCATGGCCTTTTGCTCATCAAACTTGAGATCTCTGCGTTCCACTATCCTCCGACTGGTAGGCAAGTACAACTGATAGTTGTGAGGTGTATTAGTGTACCCCACAAATATCCCCAACTCTACTGTCAGCTCAAGCTTGTTCTGTGCATCCTTTGTCACATGGCAATATACCGATGAGCCAAATATCCTAAAGTGAACCTCATCTGGTCTCTTACGGGAGAAAGTTTCCTCTGGTGTCTTCATCCCAAGTATGCGGTGCAGGATCCTATTTTGCAAATAGATCGCTATGTTGCATGCCTCAACCCACAAGTGAAGTGGTAGCCCTTGGTCATGCAACATTGCCCATGCTACCCCTACAATAGTTTTGTTCTTCCTCTCGGCCACCCCATTCTGCTGTGGGTTATGAGGTGATGTCAACACTCGTTTAATTCCTTCTGCTGCACATATGTCCTTAAACTCTTGAGAGACATATTCTCCACCATTGTCACTTCTCAAGGCCTTGATATTCTTCCTTGACTCTTTCTCGACCAAAGCTTTGAACTCACAAAACTTTGTGAAGGTTTGGTCCTTCTTCTACATGAAATAAATCGAGAATTTATGAGAATAGTCATCAATGAAAATCACATAATACCTTTGCTTCACTGTGGATGCCATCGAGAATGGTCCACACACATTAGTATGAACTCGCTCTAAGATAGCCTCTGCTCGACTATCTCGATCATGAAAGAAAGACTTGGTGTACTTTCCCAAGGTACAACCTTTGCATGTGTCAACTTGCTCAAGTTTACCTTTAGGAAGTCCTGTAGATATTTGTTGCATTATATTCAAAGCCCCATGATTCAAATGTCCCAACCGCCTCTGCCACAACTCATCAATGTCTTGGTTTTGTACCAATTCTTCTTTCATACTCAATGCTGCATAATCATCTACCTCTAGTTTATAGAGATTCTTCACTCGAATCCCTATACGCTTGGTCTGACCCATGGCTATGTGTCTTAGGAACACCTTTCCTTTACTGAAGACAAGATCGTAGCCTTTGTCCTCCAACATCGTTGCCGAAACCAAATTGGTGATAGGAACTCCATGCTCCCTCTGAAAAGCAACTGTGTCCACTTGTGAAACACTATACCTTCCATTGTCAGCCATCTCTATGCCCATCTTGAGGTCTTTCCCCTCCAAGGCACTGAATAAACTTTTATCGTCGGTCATGTGGAATGAGGCTCCACTGTCAAGATGCCAAACATAACCCATCATCGATGACACCAAGCATGTGATGAGGGTAAAGTCGATTTCGAATTGAGAGGCTAATTCCTCACCTTCTAATCCTTCCGAGGATCCCTTCTTGGACTTCTTCGGTGGGCATTTAGTCACATAATGTCCCATCTTGTGACAATCAAAGCATCTCACTTTAGACATGTCACCCTTCTTCCCTCCATTAGAAGAATTTGATTTGAAATGGGAAGCCTTCCCCTTCCCTTTCCTTGCCTTACTTGCTAAGGCTAGATTTTCTTCATCATCATTCTTGGATGAAGAACCATCTCGTGTGCTCCTCCTGATCTCCTCATGCATAAGATCTGACCACAGTTGTTCCCAATCTGGTAGTTTCTCCCTTCCATTCATAAAGTCCTAGTAGCTATTCCAACTCTTTGGAAGGCCAAGGAGAGCAAGGCTCACCATATCATCATTGACAGTAGTTATTTCCACACTGCCAAGCTCATCTCTACAGGTGGTGAGATTGTTCAGATATGTGGAAATAGTATCACCCTTCTCCATCTTGATTCTTCAAAGCTTATCCTTGAGTGCCAATTTCCTCTGGTCGCTACTGTTCTAGTAGAGGTCCTTCAATGTCTTCCAGATTGAAATGGAGTATCCTTCCCATGGAGAGTTGAGACAATATGGTCTCGAACTCCCTCAAGGATGATTTGTCTCACCTTTGCCACATACTTCTTCCACTCAGCCAACTCTTGTGCATTAGTTGAAGTTGGCTCTTGGATTTCTTGATTAATGAATTCCTTTAAGCCATTGTCTTCTAATACAACCTCCATTCTATCTTTCCATGCTATGTAATTCCAGCTACCTTCCTAGGCATACTTGAGTCTCAAGCCATAGAACGCCATTGGCCAACCTTGAAGTATGATATGAATTCGATTTGTACCTGCAACCCTGAACTTCAAACTTCGAACTATCTTCTTAGTATACTTCCCACAGCTCCGATACCATGTAGAAATTCTCTACAAATCTCACTCTGAGACCATGTAGAAAATCTGTATGTAGGTTAACCCGATAATGCAATATAAATCAAAGCAGAATACTATAACCTACTTCTACTATCAATTTGCAGAAGCTTAAAGATCGAGTTGAACAATATAACCAGAAGAAGAAAAAATCAATGCACATGAACACATGAAAATACTTTGGGGAAAGCCTCAACTAAAAACCCCACTATCTGTATTATTATACAAGGTGGAAATACATAGGGATTATACAAAGCCTTAGCTCTCACAACTAGCCAGTTCTCAGTACAATCCTCACAGATGCTCACAGGTAATCTTAGCTTCTCTCCATCCTTCCTCTCTACCCTCCAAGCTCCTATTTCCTTGCATCGTTCCTCTGGGATGATTCACCTTCAACCAAGTGGAACACTCTCATCTCAGACATTGTCAGAACTACGCAATCCTCAAGGAATGATTCCTTGACTGCATGCATGAGTTTTCTTTATAAGAAAACACATGCAACTGATAGTACAATGTCTTTGACTTTAATCTCAATTGGGTCTTTCTCAGAATAGACATGCATGAGTTTCTGATGAGGGAATATTCAGTTAACTGGAGTACACTAGTTGAGTGCATGCATGCATCTACTAAATGTTAACTCACTATTAGTTCTTCAAATAGTTTGGAACTAATTTAACTGGACTTAACTCAATAAACTGAGTTAACTAATTAGAACTCAAATATAACTCAATCTTATCTCCTTAATATAAGGGATAACTCTTGCATGACTTAAGTAAGACTTCTAACTTGAATTTCTCCAACTAATTAAGTCAAAATAACTTAATTAATTATTTCCAAGTAGCTGTTAAGACTAATTCAAATTTTAATTCAAGGACAAATTAAATTGGCATATTCTTGTTGCCGCATTTCAACAGAGGGAAAACATCAACAACTAGCTCATCATGGGTTAATCAAACTTATCCTAGAAGATGCTCCACAAAACCTAATACTCCCCATTACATTGACAACTTTTAGAGACATGCAAGCAGAGGGAGAAATTCAAGCACTTGAATATGACAAAAGCCGCACTGCTAGTGAGAGGGATGAAGAAACAGAGGGAGAAGATGAAGAAAAGGAAGAAGAGACAGATGAGAAGAGTGAGTAACTAGAGGAAGAAGAGAAAGAGAAAGACAAGGTTGAAAAGAAGAATTGAAAAGAGGAAACAAAAGGCAAGGAAAAACATAGGTCTACAGTTCAAGGCAAAGAAGGGGAAGAATCACCAAGGGTATCGCTAGAACACACTGAGAAAGAGGCAACAACTGCTCTTACTACCCTAAGTACACCTATCAAGTCAAAAGGGAAGAGACAAAGACAAACCCCATTGTACTTTAGGACAATAAAAAGTACAAGGATCAGGCAAGGAAGACCTCAAACACCCCCCAAAATTCCTATTGTCATCGAAGACTCACCAAAGCAGCAAGAAAAGGTAGCTCCTTTTGAGAAAAATCAAGGAGAAGGATCATCAAGACAAGCCTCCCCCAAATCTGCCATCAACTATGTTAGGAGGCCTGTCACAAGGTCTACCTCATCAAAGGGAAAATGTATCCTACATGAGACACATAAAGACCTACAGGAAGCAAAGGCCATCCTACAAGAAACTCAGAAAATGGACCAAGAAGGTATCACTCAGCAAGAAACAAAAAAGGAAGACCCAGAACTGAGAGAACCTAATCCACAACCCAACCTTAACTCTTACTATAGGTTCATTTAAGGGGGTAGGGTCATCCCTTAGAAGTTTTCCATACCCTTATTCTTTGATATTGAGAAAGAAAGGGCAGGGACACACATGTGGATACATATTTCCAAATCAAAAGGAGTGGAGGATGTAGGGCACATGGAGGAGAAATTGAAGGAGATGGGTAGAGAACTGAGCAGCATAAGGGACAAAGAGGCAATGATGAAAGCTCAGTTGGAGGCAGAGAATGCATGGCTAAGGGGAAAGCTACAAGAAAGGGAAGTCAGTTGGCAGCTATGGCCAGTTTATTCTTAGAGGCAATTTAGTGTAGGATACCAACAAAGTCTTATGCCTTGTATCTCAAGGAACAATAGTTACAATTCCAAATTAAGACTTTAGCATAATGAGGAAATCTGCCCTTCCAAGACTATAAACAATTCATTGATCTCTGTGATCAAAGCACCTTGGAAGATAAAGCAAAAATGTTTGAGTTTTACCTACACAACTTGGCCTTGATAAATTTGAAAATGTGGGACCCAAATTCAAAACCAGGGGACTTGCAATTGATGGATTTAACATCATGGATGAATCATTAGGAGGAAAGAGCCGCGGAAATGAAAAATTTAATGGCAAGAGAAGAGACATAACCTGTTACACAACGATTTGTCACCGTCCATGTTACCCCTTCTCCCACATCTTGGAGGACTCATTCCGGGACCTACGAGAAGTGACATGATCTGCAAACACTTGCATTACATTCCCCTGAACATGAACTTCATTTGCCCTGAAGACATCTCCTGCTTAAAACCCATAAAAATAGCCCTTTTTCCATTGGGGCGGTTTCACAGTGCATCACTCGCGCCAATGGGGGAAATCATCCAAAGAGGTCGTGCTAGTTGGCGCTCTGTCACAGAGTCGTACTCATGCCAACCATAATGGGTGGTGTTTTTTAACAAACCAACAATGGAAGATTCATCCTAACCAACTCTTGCACTGAATCTATCTTGAATTGGGTGGTTTGGCTTCAGATCTCCATGGAGAGGAAGTGGTTTGCCACCTCTCACAGAAGCTTCTTTAGTGATAAAGCCAATCCCATGAATATTGTGGATGATCCTAACTCCCCTTCCTCCATCTATAAAAGCTTTTCCATTTCCCTTTGGCAGGTTAGTTCTAGAGATTGAGAATTGTCAAGTTAACAAGAGCTTCATGCTGTAAGAGCTTTCTTCATTCCCATAAGGCCAAATATAAGTAAGGAGATTCTTGTCCAATAACCAAGGAGAGAGAGGCTTGTTACCATTCCCAACAAGCTTTGCAAGACATGTGCTGCTGATCACCCAGCCAAAGGAGGATTTGACGTCAGAACTATGGTTGTATTCTTCTTTGTTTATCATTAATAAACGGCTATTGTTATGGTTCCACTCTTGCTTTTCTTTGTAATGATGATGAGTTATATCCTTTCTGATTGATATATAGTTGCAGCTATTGGATTTTATGTTTGTGTTTGTATCATTCTTCGCATGTGCAGGTGTCCACTCACGGAGATCGTGGGGATCGTGATCTGCCGGGGCAAAGGAACGGGAGACGTTGGAGTCTAGGTAGGCCCTCATCATTGGTATTTAATTTGCAATAGAAACTTGCGTGGTAGTGTTGTATGATTGTTGCTAGACCCAATCTAGGCTAGTAGGGATCGCCTCTATCTGCAGAGGGGATTTACCTCCCCAACATAACCCCTCATGATAAGAGTTGAGCAATCTAATCCAATGGTTGTCATCAGCGCCCACAACCTGATTGCAAATGAACCTAAGCTTGCACCTATGTACCTTGTTGCACAAGAGAAAGTAATCACACACTTTGAAGACATGTTCAGATTGCTAGGATATGACAACATGCAATATTTCCAAAGGAGATGGAACATCTTGCCTTACAGCCTAAAAATCAGAGAATACCATTCTTCCTAGAGGATGAGAAAGGCACTGAATAGAACACCCATGTACAAGAAAACTCTACAAAGACTCCAAGTCAATTGGATTGGCTTGAGACCCACTCCACCACTGCTCTTAGGAATGTTGGAAGGAAGGAAAGAAGAAGAAGAAAGAAAGTAGTGGGAAGGAATAGAGAGGAAGGCAAGATTTTATTCATAGGAAGAAGAAACTACATCAGAAGCATGAGATGTCAGGGAGGCCACCAGAGCAATGAAGGATATGGATATAGATTAAGTTGCTCAGAGGATGAGCAACACCTTCAATAGGGGGTGATGATGAGCCTTGTTACACTGAAATTTGTCACCATGACTATCTGCAGTTAATATGGCTCCATCAATAGTCATATTATCCTCCTTGTCAAGCCTTATACCTCTACTCTCCATGTCAAACTTCAAAAAAGAGAGAAAGTCATCAAAAATCATGTTTATCTCTGGGTACGCAGGTTCTCTCTACCTTACCTGTGTGTACGCACTCCAAGCTCATAATACCTGCGTACTTGTATGCTCTGTATGTCAAGGGATGGGTGCGTACCCCTGTAAAGGTCAAAAGGCGCGAGTTTCATCTAAAAAAAGTTACTTGTGGTCATTTCTAGAGCATTCTAGAAGATTGTTTGACGTGTATTGAGCGCCTCCAGATGGTTCATGCATCCCTATGAAAGAGGAACTTATCCCATCAAGAGAGGAGCTACCCCATCCAAAAGAGGGGCTTATCCCATTGATGTTGGACCTGATTAACTTCCTCTAGAGCATTATAAATACAGGCATTGGGCCAGAAGAGGGGAGGCTGAAAGCTAAACATTCCAAAGGGTAAATGCTGCTGGAATTAGGACTTCCTTGTAGAAACTTGTGAGGAGAGATTCCCATCCTTTCTTGTTTCATTTGGAAGTGGGTGAGCTTGTCAAAGTAGAGGAAAACTCTTGCTGGACCCTGGGAGGAACTTGCACAACACCAAGGCTCAGGTTGTAATGGTTTCTTTTTTGTTTCCTTAATACAAATAAGTCCATTCTTCTCAATGATTTGTTGTTAATGAATTGTTTCATATACTCCTTGTTCTATATGTTGAATATGCTTTGTTTTATGGAATATTCAGGTGTTATGTAATCGTTTGATTGTTAGTGTATGCAGGTTTCAAGTGAAGGAGGAGCTCATCTGGATCGACGAGGCTAGACTGCTACAACAAGCGTTGGACTTGAGGTAGGATCGAAAAACACTTGGTTTCTCATAGAATAATGCATGTTTAGAGAAGGATTGCTCTTAATTGTCTTGTTTGTCACTAGAAAGTCTTAG
>APFE030257846.1:414868-440688 GCA_000404065.3 Pinus taeda
AAGGTTTATTTCTCATGACTTTGCTTGTACCTTAAGGTAGTTGAAGTGTTTATTTCTCAGGACTTTGCTTTTACCTTAAGGTAATTGAAGGGCATCTATAGGTAACCATTGAGCTTATGGTTGAACTTATGAGACATGGAGGTCAAGATTTTCATGTACATGTCACAAACCCAAGCCCACTTCATGCTGTCATCGAGGCCTACCAAATTTTAGGTCAAATATTGTGATGAAAAGGTGAAGTAAAATCACTTTCACAGTTGAGACATCCTAGTTCAAATCACCCGAAGATATGTTCTAGCATTAATGCCCAAGGTACAACTCAAGTAATCAAAGATATGTAAAATTTAAAAACCCACATAGAGCTAGATGAAAAGATTTAAATAACCCTATGTAACAATATCCTTATAATTTAAAACCAAACAATTTCCAAAATTGAGTAACAGAGACATGTTTTTAATTTGAACCTTGGGCTCATAATGATGTGTAGACCATGAATTTCAAGCATGAGAACTGGATTACGCCACGGCACGAATGTAACGTTCATGGTTTGAATTGTGCCAAACTTTATTAATAAAATACTCAACTGCGTAAAAGCGTCATCTAAAGCAGAGACATCCAATTCTGAAGCATCTAATTTCACTTCTAATTTAATTATGGGAACTCAAAAACTCTGTCTCTGCAGTACAAATTTAGGATATGAAAGTTAAAATTGACGATTTCTCCTTCTGTGATCCGCAACATGATGTTCTTCAACCCTTATTGCGAAGTGCCACTTCTCTTTAGCCTTCCATTACTATAGAATTAGCATAACCACATTTACCAATGTGGTTGATAAAGACTTGATAAGCCTATATGAAACATATATACAACTAATTTTTCAATGTGGTTGATCTAGGCTCATAGGTTTATATCAACCACATTAAAAATTATTGTGGATATTTTTTTAAAAACCAATTATTTAAGATCATTAATAACTATTAAATATTAACAACCGAGACAATAATATATATAGATATGAATATTATATTAATATTATAATATAATAATAATTACTATTAATATTATATTATATTATTTTATAATTATAATAATCATAATAAAATAATCACGATCCAATAATAAATTAGAAATTATTGATAAGTTGAATTAATTATGTGTCAATTTTTTATAAAGATCAACTATTATGAATAATTAATAACTAATAATAAATAATAAACGACTATATTCTTATATATTTATTGATTGTTATAATTAATATTATTATAATAATATAAATTCATAATAATATTAGTAATATAATAATTATTATTATTTATTATTATTATTTTTCGGCTTTTGTAATTTAGCCATGTTTATTTTAGCGTATTTAATATTTATATTAGGGTTTGTATACATCGGGTTTATAACATTAGTCCCTTTTGTTTATTATTACCCAAGGGATTAATACTAAAATCTCAAGGGATTATGAACCAAAAGGAATAATATTAAACAAAATGGAATAATATTGATGATGATGATGATGATGATGGTTAACATCAACTAAGACCAAATTTTGGTCTATCGGACCTAAAGAAACGAATTATTTAGTTTGATTTAAGATTGTATTCCTATGCTCAGAAAGCTTGGAGAGAAGCCTCCCAAACTCACTATAATTTTGACAATGTAAAAGGCTAGGAAAGTCAGTATTGCAAAAAAGATTTTGAAACTGAGATCTAATGTGGTTGTACGCGGGGCACTCTAAGAGGAAATAATAAATCCAAAGAACTAATAAACCCAATCGTTTAATATTATAAACCCAATGAATTAGTGAACTCAACGGATAAATATTAAAAACCTAAGGGATCAAGAAGCTCAAGGAATTAATATTACAAACACAAGAGATTAATAAAGATAACCATGATTGATATTATAAAACCAAGTTAATAATAAACCCAAAGGATTAATAATAAAACCCTAAGGGATTATGAACCCAAGGAAATAATATTAAACGCAAGGGACTAGTATTATAAACCCAACATTGGTAAACCCTAATATAAATATTAGAGAGACTAAAATAAACATGGTTTATCTTCATGGTGAGACAATCCTTGTCACACTGTGACATTCAACCATGGTTGAATATGGTTGTCTATGATTGACAATGGTTTACCATGATCGATATTATAAACCTAAGGTAATAATAAACTCAAGGGATTGATATTATAAACCTAAAGGAATAATAAAACTAAGGTATTAATACTAACTCCCCAAGGGATTATTAACCCAATAATATTAAACCCATGGGTCTAATATTATAAACCCAACATTGATAAACCAAAATATAAACACTACAAACACTAAAATAAACATGGTTTAATTTGATGGTGAGACAAGCGTTGTCACAATGCGACATTCAAACATGGTTGACCATGGTTTGCTATGATTGACAATAGTTGGCCATGATTGATATTCTAAACCAAAAGGAATAATAAAACAAAGGGATTAATACTAAAACCCCAAGGGATTATGAACCGACGGGAATAATATTAAAACCATGGGACTAATATTATAAACCCAACAATGGTAAACCCAAATATAAATACTACAAACACTAAAATAAACATAGTTTATTTTGATGGTGAGACAATCCTTATCACAATGCAACATTAAAACATGGTTGACCATGTTTGGCTATGATTTATATTATAAACCTAAGAGAATAAAAAAACCAAAGGATTGATAATATAAACCCAAATGAATAATAAACCCAAGGGATTAATACTAAAACCCCAAGGGATTATGAACCCAAGGGAATAATATTAAGCCAAAGGGACTAATATTATAAACCCAACATTGGTGAACCCTAATCTAAATATTAGAAAGACTAAAATAACCGTGGTTTATTTTCATGGGGTGACAATCATTGTCACAATGTGACATTCAACCATGGTTGACCATGGTTGTCTATGATTGACAATGGTTGACCATGATCGATATTATAAACCTAAGGGAATAATAAAGCCAAGGGCTTGATGTTATAAACCCAAAGGAATAATAAAACTAAGGGATTAATACTAAAACTCCAAGGGACTATGAACCCAAGGGAATAATATTAAAGCCATGGGACTAATATTATAAACTCAACATTGTTAAACCCAAATATAAACACTACAAACACTAAAGTAATCGTTGTCACAATGCAACATTCAAACATGGTTGACCATGGTTTTCTATGATTGAAAATGGTTGACCATGATTGATATTTGAAACCCAACGGAATAATAAAACAAAGGGATTAGTACTAAAACCCCAAGGGATTATGAACCGACGAGAATAATATTAAACCCATGGAACTAATATTATAAACCCAACATTGGTAAACCCAAATATAAATACTATAAACACTAAAATAAACATGGTTTATTTTGATGGTGGGACAATCCTTGTCACAATGTGACATTCAGACATGGTTGACCATGTTTGGCTACGATTTATATTATAAATCTAAGGGAATATAAAACCCAAAGGATTGATATTATAAACCCAAATGAATAATAAACACAAGGGATTAATACTAAAACCCCAACGGATTATGAACCCAAGGGAATAATATGAAGCCTAAGGGACTAATATTATAAACCCAACATTGGTAATCCCTAATATAAATATTAGAAAGACTAAAATAGACATGGTTTATTTTCAAGGTTAGACAATGCTTGTCACAATGCGACATTCAACCATGGTTGACCATGGTTGTCTATGATTGACAATGGTTGACCATGATCGATATTATAAACCTAAGGTAATAATAAACCCAAGGGATTGCTATTATAAACCTAAAGGAATAATAAAACTAAGGGATTAATGTTAAAACCATAAGGGATTATGAACCCAAGGGAATAATATTAAACCCATGGGACTAATATTAGAAACCCAACATTGTTAAACCCAAATATAAACACTACAAACAATAAAATAAACATGGTTTATTTTGATGGTGAGACAATCGTTGTCACAATGCGACATTCAAACATGGTTGAGCATGGTTTTCTATGATTGACAATGTTTTACCATGATTGATATTCTAAACCCAAAGGAATAATAAAATGAAGGGATTAATACTAAAACCCCAAGGGATTATGAACCGACAGGAATAATATTAAACCAATGGGACTAATATTATAAACTCAACATTAGTAAACCCAAATATAAATACTACAAACACTAAAATAAACAGAGTTTATTTTGATGGTGAGACAATCCTTGTCACATGATTGATATTCTAAAGCCAAAGGAATAATAAAACGAAGGGAATAATATTAAACACATGGGACTAATATTATAAACCCAACGTTGGTAAACCCAAATATAAATACTACAAGCACTAAAATAAACATAGTGAAGAAGAATCACACAACCATACACAAAGTCATAAAACCATATGTACAACAAATTAACTCACAAACAATAAACTGGTGCAAAAGGGAGAGAGCCATCATGTGGTCTCTCATGCTCATGTAATTCTCTCTTATGAAAATAATTTAATAATACATTTAAATACATGAGCAAGTGGTCTTAAGATAGTGCATATATCTTAGACTCACTTGGTTGAGACAATTTCTCAACTTACACACTAATTTAGGAGAGCTAGTTGGAGAGAATCTCTCATCCAAACTATATTTGCTTAGTTTGAGGAATTCTCATCATTTTATTAATTTAATTTAATATTTGGATTTAATAATTGATTATTAAGAGAGTGAGGCTAACATTCCCCCCCTCAATGATAAATCCAAAATGAACAATGAACCATCTTCCAAGTTCTCATGTCGATCCTCAAAAATCAATTGCCTGAAAAACCGCCAGAGTAGGATGCTGAAAAAAAACTCAAATCTAAAGAGAACATGAATCAGCTACATGTTTGATTCATCTTTGAATGTCTCTTGACAACTCCATCATGTTCCAAGCAACAAAAGACTCCAACTTTCATTTGCTTGAAAATAACATCCGGTGTCAACTCACACAATTTAATGAATGCCCACTAGCGTAATTGCTGATGATGATCGCCCACCAGCTGATGAAGATGCATGCAGGCTACTTTGTTGATGTTGTTGAAACTTTTATTCTGACAACCACTTGTCAATTTCATTGACATTTTCCCCCTTTGTTAGCTGAAAGGAGAGGCAATATTCTCCAAAATATATCTGAACTCCCTCCCTGTAGGTGTAGGAGTGTTTCACTGGTGTACTCCCCCATTCAATTTCACGGGAGTACCATCTTCATTTGACTGTTGGCTATAATATGTATGAGTGAATCCGATTGTAAAACTTGTACAATCTTCTGCGTGTGGATGACCATTACTAGGGATCAATCTAGGAATAATGAATTTTTAATTTGGCAGGTTGGTTTTGTTTGCAGCATTTCTCTGATGAATGATTCTGCTTTCCACAATGGTGATAAGGATGGAGATCAAAACGTTGATCTTCCAGACGACCGGTTCTTTAACAATGAGAACATTTCAGTTTGTCTGCAACTTGAGTTTGTATGCATTTCTGTTTGTCTGCACTTTCAGTTTGTGTGTATTGATGTCTCTCTACAACTTGTAGAGAACCTGTTGAGGTGATATGTTCAAGTAATCTGACACTAACGAATTGAATGGGCTTTGAATAATCAAGGATATGTAAATTTTCGTCATCTTCGACATGTCCTAAGTTGTGTTGATTTCGATTACTTTGGATTTCTTCCCATGGCTTGTGTTGGTACCATTTCATTGCCATCCTTTTCTTCTAGAAATCCATCATTTGTCTATCTTTTTCTCCCATAAACCCCTCATATCCATCGAAATTGATTAATCAATATCATTATAGTTGTTAATTTACATCAAATTTAATTTGTGAATTGTTATGTTAAAAATTAGGAATTTTCAACAAAAATTACAAGATGTCATGACTTCCTGTAAATGGTTTATGATGTGACACATGGCATGGTAGGAAAGTCAAAACAATGGATAGGAATGTGATCTGGAATGTACATGGATGGTGAAAAATCAATTCAACAGCAAATCTAACACTCCTGGATACATGGTCAATGCTGGTCAAACCCAGCCTTTTTGGTCACAAAGGTAGCAAAAAGCCATAGTTTCCCAAATTGATTTCGTTTTTCTTTTGGAAATCGGTTTAGATTAGAAAGGACAAAAATCACTCTTTTGTAAAAGCAGAAACATATGCATAATGTATGTACATTCGATTTAGATAGGAGACAAGCAAATACAGACTGCGTATTGTATTGTTTCCAGAACAATTATTATCTCTATGTATTGTTCCGGAACATTGCTCTTGTATGTGATTTCAATCTTCATAACTTAATTACAATCACCGTTTTATTCCTACAGTGCTTATGCGTTAACACTCTCATCGCTTGAAGTTTCTTAAGTGTGCCATTGAAGCGTGGACGGGCCCTACGTGGAGATTGGTATACTGTTAATTTCATTTCCATAGCGTTTTCGAATTTGAGAAGTGTGCATAGTGTTTGATGTTATTTCCTTGTCTATGAGTTTATCGATTTGATTAGAAATTCTTGCAAATCATATTCATGGTGATAGCTTGAGAATTTGATTGCTAGATCATTGAGCAATATCTTGTAAAAGATTTGATCAATCATTAGATTTCAAAGCATCTCCGTAGACTCTGTTTTCATGTATTTAAAATTCAGTGTGCTTTTGATTTTCATGAATGCTCAGTGTGTTAGCTGGAAAGAGATTTTGTGTATAATATCCTTGTAAGAGGGTTGAAAACTCAGTCTATCAATACGCTGTAACTTTAGGACAATTAGATAAATTAGGTGATCTGAGTGTTAAGGTGAGAGGAAACATATTTCAACCTCCTGTAAAGGAGTGTTGCAGCCTGTCACAGTAGACACTTAGTTAGGGATCCTTTTATGTCTATAGACTTTAGACATGTGCCTCTAAGTTTACCTACCTTGTTTGATATTAAATCTAGTCTAATCTAGCACCCTAGATTGGCCACTACATTTTGGCGCAGTTAGAGGATTTTGAAAAAAAAAAACAAAATATAAAAAAATTAAATAAACAAAAACAAACAAAAACACAACATAGATTTGATTTTCATTGTCATTTTAGAAGTCATGTTTTCTTACGCCTAGATCTGGATATAATAAAGGTAGATTCATAAAAACTCCCCATCCAAAAACTAACCTACCACCAGGAGCAGACCCTTTAGGAAAAATTGAACACACAAAAATCACCATACAAAAATTCGCTGAGGAAATCACCATACAAAAATTAGAGGATAAACACAAATCAGGCCAAAGACTTACACTTATTGAGAGACAAATCCTATTGGCACACGAATCACACTAGAAACATCTCCCTAAATCTTCTACAAAAAGAGAAAGTAGAAAAATAACTCAACAATCTCTAGAATACGCTTTGGAACGAGTGACACTGAACAAGCAATTAAATCACCAGAGGAATCTATAAAAATGGTTGAGGAAGGAGGAGGATCACCAAGAAGACCCACTCCTGAACAACAACAAGATCAAAGAGAGGAGGAAGAGTCAACCTTTAAATTTCCTATTCACGAACCAGAAGAAAATCATGCTGAGGAAATAAAAATGAAAAACATACCTCCTTCTATGTTACCAAACTTTTATGGCATGGCTTCAGAAGACCCAGATTCATTCTTGTTTGAGTTTGACATTGTATGTCGAACATATGGTTACACAGATGATGTCCATAGGCTTAGACTCTTCCTAGCAACATTAAAGGCATTAGCACTAAGATGGTTCATGGGACTTGGTGAGCATGCAATAACTGATTGGGATGGCATGAGAAGAATATTACTAAAGAAATACCAACCTTATTGTAGATCGAAAGATTCTAAAGATGATATCTTTAGGATGAATCAACAAGAGGATGAAAATCTAGAGGAGTACTTGGAACGATTTTCTTACAATTTACAAAAATCAAAACATCGATCCATGACTCTTGATCTCATTCGAACAATATTTTTGAAGGGAATTCGAGAGGAATACTTAGATGATCTTAATTTGATGGGAAAAGGTGATATTTCCACCTTACCTTTTGAAGAAATTGCTGATTTATGTGAAAAGTATTCTAGGAGGAAAGCCAAAATTGGAAAAATAACCATATCATCCAAAGCCACAAAATCTGCTTCAGCAAGTGTCACACGAGCTGAAATAGGAAATTTGTTAGAGGAATTCAAAACGGATCAATAGAGTACCTTAGGAACTCAAATTGACACTCTTAAAGCTAAGAAAAGATAAGAAGAGGAAGATCAAATGATGGCTATCTTTTGTCCAAAATGCCGGAAGAAACATGCCTTAAAAGATTGCCCATTAGAAAACATTCAAGTTTTTGCCTTTTGTACTGAAAATCATGATATATTTCATTGCTCTAAAGTCAAGTTTTTGTAGAATTATAATGTGGCAGCTAACACAGATATGGAGAATGTGTATTTTATGGGCACAAAGAGACCGTGGTAGCCAAGAACTCCACCTCAAGGTATGTTCCCAAGCTAGAATTTGCAATTTCTTGCACATGATCAGATGTATGCTCAGAATTCGTGGAATGTACCCATGCCATGGCAGCACCAAAATTACCTACAACAACCATGGAGACCATCTCAGCAATACTCTCAACAATATCAACCATATCCTCAACCATACCAACCATATTCACAGCCATATCAACAATATCATCAGCCATATTCACCATATCCTCAACCATATCAGCAATATCCTCAGCAGCAAGTTGTTTACCCACATCAACCCCAACCCACTCAACAAGCGTTGCCTGCTCCTCCACCAAAAAATTCACCACAATTAAAACTTCCATCTAGCCAACAACCTCCTAGACCTACTCAAATCCCTGCTCAACCTGTACCAAATCCAAATAACGGAGCAGAGAGACTAGCTTATAATGTAGATGAGGGACCCTCATATCCCACATTACCCTTGCAAAATATCAATTTGAGGTATGGTAGGGTACTTCACAAAGAATCTCAAGCAGCTGATAAACAAGAAGAAAACGAAGAAAATGAAAATGAAACTCAAATTCAAAGGAAACAAAATGATGACATCAAAAATAAACAAATGCAACCGTGGCGTCCACCACCTTTTCCAGACAGATTGGTCCAAAAAAAACTTCCCATGTCTATACCACAGTTTGATGTTTTAGATGAGCTAAAGAATGTCTATATAAAAATTCCACTACTACAAGCCATAAAAGACATTCCCATATATACTAAAGCCATCAAAGAACTGTGCCTCAAAAAGACTACTAGGAAAAGAGTTGATCCACAAACCATTCATGTTATTGGACATTTAGCTGGCCTTATGACAAACACCATTTCAATGGAAAAGTATGTTGATCCTGGTATTCCTAGAGTCACTACAATCATTAACAACATGCATATTCCAAACACCTTATTGACCTTGGGGCTGCAATAAATGTGACGACTATTGAAACAATGGAAACACTCCAACTCACAAACTTGTAGCACACAACAATTGTTCTAGAACTCATTGATAGGTCTAAAGTGATTCCTGAAGGGATTTTGGAGGACATAATTGTTTCACTGGACTCTTAGGAGTATCCAGTGGACTTTTTAGTTCTTCAGCCAAAATCCAATTTAGGAGGACACACTATCATCCTTGGTAGACCAGGGTTAGCAACTGCTGATGCATTCATAGGATGTAGATTGGGTAATATGATCATTTCACGAGGAATTGAAAGAAAACAACTCACTATTTACCCATCAATACAATAACTAGCAGTAGCACACAATTTATGGCTTGATGATAAATACAATGATAAGGCAGAAGTTCAATCTGTTTTCAGCATCAAGCAAATCTATGATTTTCAAGAACATAATAATGATGATTTGGTAGAGTTGTTCCTTTCTCGACCTGATGTTTCCGAAGAATTGAGAAATGACCAATACCATGCTGCAGATGAACTTTTGGCACAAAATTTTCAGGAAACATGAACCGTTCATTCTTTGCAAACAACATTTCACAACATTTTTCCTATCCAATCTATCACAAACACACAAAGAAAGACAATAGAGATTAGTCCAGGAAAAACTTTGAATATTGGCACTCACCTAGACTCATCTTAGGAGGAGAAATTGATTCAATTATTGAGAAAATACCAGAAAGCATTTGCTTGGGACTACACCGTTATGCACGGAATTCACCTTGAAACATGCACTCGCCATATTTATACAGATAGTAATATCAAACCAGTGAGGCAACCGCAGAGACGAATGAATCCCATGCTTCATGATATTGTTAGAGGGGAATTACAAAAACTGTTGAAAGTCAATTTTATCTATCCTATCTCTGACAATTAGTGGGTATCCCCATTGGTAGTAGTACCCAAGAAAAATGGTAAGTGGAGGATTTGTGTTGATTACAGACAATTGAACAAAGCAACCCTCAAAGATTATTTCCCAACTACCATTTATTGACCAAGTGCTAGACACATTAGCTGGGAAATCATCATTCTCTTTTCTTGATGGTTTCAGTGGCTACAACCAGATCAGGATAGCCTTAGAGGACCAGGACAAAACCACTTTTTCTTGTCCTTGGGGCACTTATGCTTATAATGTTTTGCCATTTGGACTTTGCAATGCTCCAGCTACATTTCAGAGAGCTGTATTAGCAATTTTTGTTGATTTAGTTCATGATTGTGTTGAAGTTTACATGGATGATTTTTCAGTGTACGGTAATTCATTTGAGCATGCATTAGAGAATCTTGAAATTTTTTTGAAGAGATGTATTGAAGCTAATCTGTCTGTGAGCAATGAAAGGTCTTTTATGATGATAAATGGAGGGATAGTATTAGGACACTATATTTCTTCTCAAGGCATTAAAGTTGATCCATAAAAAATCTAGATCATTGTCAATTTGCCAATTCCGAAGACTCAAAAAGAGGTAAGAAGTTTTCTTGGGTATGCAAGCTATTACAGAAGGTTTATTGAAAATTTTAGTAAAATAGCTTTACCTTTGTTTAAGCTTCTAGCCAGAGATGCACCTTTGAATTGGAATGATAATTGTCAGCAAACATTTGAAACACTCAAAAAAAAGTTATCAACCACACCAGTCTTAAAAGGACCTAACTGGAACCTACCATTTCAAATCTTTACAGATGCATTTGATACTGCAGTAGGTGCCTCATTAGGCCAAAAAGAGGAGTCTTGTCATTATGCCATCTATTTCATTAGTAAAAATCTAACACCTGCAAAATTAAATTACACAGTCACTGAAAAAGAAATGCTTGCAATCATACATGGTATGAATAAATTCCGACATTATATAACTGGTTATGAGGTTTTTGTACATACTCACCATTCTGCCATTAAGTATTTAATGAATAAACCAGTAACTAATGGCAGAGTTACGAGACGACTATTATTACTACAGGAATTTAATATCACAGTGTTAGATAGACCAGGTAAGGAGAATCAGGAGGCAGATTTTCTTTCTAGACTGCAAAATCCAGGTGAGGTTGTTCCGGTTAAAGATTCTTTTCCAGATGAAAATTTATTTGCAATTTCAATAGTGAATCCTTGGTATGCTGACTTGGCCAACTATTTGGCCACAGGAAGAACACCTCCATATTTTACTACAAAGGAAAAGAAGAGGCTAATCAAACAAAGTGCTCGATACTCATGGGTTAATGGAGATTTATTTCACACTAATTATGATATGATTATTAGACGATCTGTAAGAAATGATGAAATAATTAATATTTTAAAATCTTCCCATGATAAACTGTGTGGTGGAATTTTGTAGCTAAAAGAACATGTTACACTGAAATTTGTCACCATGACTATCTGCAGTTAATATGGTTCCATCAATAGTCATATTATCCTCCTTGTCAAGCCTTATACCTCTGCTCTCCATGTCAAACTTCAAAAAAGAGAGAAAGTCATTAAAAATCATGTTTATCTCTGGGTACGTAGGTTCTCTCTACCTTGCCTGCGTGTACACATTCCAAGCTCATTGTACCTACGTACTTGTACGCTCTGTAAGTCAAGGGATGGGTGCGTACTCCTGTAAAGGTCAAAAGGCGCGAGTTTCATCTTAAAAAAGTTACTTGTGGTCACTTCTAGAGCTTTCTAAAAGAGTGTTGATGTGTATTGAGCGCCTCCAGATGGTTCATGCATCCCTATGATAGAGGAACTTATCCCATCAAGAGAGGAGCTACCCCATCCAAAAGAGGGAGTATCCAATTGATGTTGGAACTGAATAACTTCCTCTAGAACACTATAAATATAGGCATTGGGCCAAGGGAGGGGAGGTTGAAAGCTGAACATTCCAAAGGGTAGATGCTGCTGGAATTAGGACTTCCATTGTAAGCTTTTGAGGAGAGATTACCATCCTTTCTTGTTTCATTTGGAAGTGGGTGAGCTCGTCAAAGTAGAGGAAAACTCTTGCTGGACCCTGGGAGTAACTTGCACAACACCAAGGCTCAGGTTGTAATGGTTTCTTTTTTGTTTCCTTAATACAAATAAGTCCATTCTTCTCAATGATTTGTTGTTAATGAATTGTTTCATATACTCCTTGGTCTATATGTTGAATATGCTTTGTTTTATAGAATATTCAGGTGTTATGTAATCGTTTGATTGTTAGTGTATGCAGGTTTCAAAGTGAAGGAGGAACTCATCCGGATCAGCGAGGCTGGACTTCTACAACGAGCGTTGGAGTTGAGGTAGGATCGAAAAACACTTGGTTTCTCATAGAATAATGCATGTTTAGAGAAGGATTGCTCTTAATTGTCTTGTTTGTCACTAGAGAGTCTTAGACTCCTAGGGAGGTTAGTTTTGTCTGCAAAAATAACTCTTTCCGCATGACAAGCCTCATCATTGGGTAACTATATGGACCTTAATACACCTCCAAGCTTATTAAAATCAACTCTTCTCATAATTCCTTACACATCTAATTATATATTGCCTAATGAGATGAGTAAAAGTAAGATGTTATGTCTAATGGTCTAATGTGCATTGATTGCAAGTTTTTGAGAGAAAATCATGGCAATTTTGGCTAATTAAGGGGCAGAAACTCGAATGAGACAAGGAGGAGAGATTATAGGAGATAGATCCTCCTCATTTAATCCTCACTCATTCAAATATTCCTCAATCAAATCACACTAGCTCAGATTTGCAAGCAACTGAGTCATGGAGATCATGGGCAGCTGAGCCAGTTCATCTTGAGTTTGGGAGCCAAGCCTCCCTAGATTTAAGAAAGTCATTGGAGACTTCAGTTGTATAAATAAGGAGGCCTAGAGCCTCATTAGGATTCAGATTTTTCATGTAGAGCACTAAGCATTTTCGAGTTCAAGTTTTGTGGAAAAAACATTGTTATGTAATTTTTCTGATATGATAATGAGAAAGAGCATTTCCTTGATCCAACACTGATTTGACTCAGGGGGATGAAGCTCTTGGGTTAGGGCCTAACCCTAGCAACAAAGGCTCCTCTTCTTGTACCTAAAACTTAGGTGATTTCATAGATTAATGGTTGAATTGGTTTTAGCATTGTTTTGTTATAAGTAGTTGTGAATGTTGGATTGTGTTATATTCTTGTACTTTGGACCCTATATTACATTGGGCGAACCTACCTTTGGTTTTCGGTCCATGGTATTGGATGCTTCGACATGTACAAATATGTATTGTAACATTGAAAGGAATATAACAAAAAAATCAAGTTGGTAGTCCTGGTCTTGGGATCCAGGGGAAAATCTCTGTGTATATGTGTTTTATGTGTTATGGTCTCACATTGTTTATTTTCTGTGTTTAAAAATTCATATGCAGGTAATTTTTGTACGGGGTTAAGACCTACAGTGAATCTGATTAGTTTGCTTCCATTTGTGCATTTCTTTAGTAGTAGCTTAGAAAGATAATGGAATGCCACAAATACTGATAGAAGGTGGATGTGGCCTCACTCCCCCTTCAGGGACCATGGTTTTAGGAAAGAACTCCTATGTAGCCCCAAAAAGACAGAATTATGATTTCTTATGGAATTTAAGGTTTTCTACTACTTAGGCCAACAACTTTTCAGTTTTCAAGAATAGGATTCAATTGTCATTTCTGATATCTTCAGCCTTGTATTAGATCTTCTATGAGTATTTCCATGCATGAACTAGGCAACTAGATAATGAAATTCTATTTTCTTAAGTTGATTGAAATTCTTTCTTGTTTGACATGATTCATGGATAAATGCCAATGTTTGATGTAGTGCAGGAGTTTCAATAGTGCAGGGAGATATCATGACCAACAACCCTAGCCTAACCTCATCCATCCATGATCATCGAAAGCGGCTAAGTCCGTCAACCAATTCATCATTCCATAAGAACAACTTTCCAGGTTTGTTGATAAAATCCAACCTGTTGGAAATAATATTGAGGGGGGGGGGGGTGGGTGAATCAATATTTACAAATCAATAATTTTTTCTTTCCATACTCAAATTTGTATATGCTACTTCAATGAAGGTAACTCATGTGTACATGCAACTGTCTTTAAGGCAACCAATGTATATCCAGTGAGCTTATGATTTAATTAATTCATCATATGTTAATATTTCATCAGTGCATCAATACTTTATTAACCATATAACCAGTAACCATGTGCAGTACTAACAGAATAAACCACCACAGATGAACACCAAGATTTAAGGTGGAAACCCAATGTGGGACAAAAACCACCTGTTGCTGTCTTCTTTGGATATAAGAAAACCTTGTTTACAATCTTGTACTGGTGTAGACTCATAATAGTATGCAGGCACCCACCTGCAGAAGGCTACAACCTTCTCACATTCTCCAGCTTCTACTGGAAGGGAGATACAAGCCCCTAGATCTTGTACTAGATGATCCGTTTACTAGTACGTAGGTGCTGGCCTACAGAAGGCTCCAACCTTCACTCATTTTCTAGCTGCTATTGAAAGGGAGCTCCAACCCCCTGGCTATTGTACTAGCCGATCCGTTTACTAGTACGTAGGCGCCGGCCTACAGAAGGCTCCAACCTTCACTCATTTTCCAGCTCCTACTGGAAGGGAGCTCCAACCCCCTGGCTCTTGTACTAGCCAATCCATTTACTAGTACATAGGCGCCGACCTACAAAAGACTATGACCTTCTCTCTTCCTCCAGGGACCATGCTTCATAAATTTTCAGACTGGATACTTCTAGAACACAACACCACAATCTGAAGGCCTCATTTCATCCAATTTTCATATTGGACCCATCAGCAACATTGAAGCTCAAAATGAATCACCACTGCAATACAACCAATCACTGAAAACCCATCATCAGTGAAGCAAATCACATTCAATCAATTTGAAGATTCATAACACTGTCGCCACAACACAGTCACTAGATTACAGAGCAGAACCCAGAACAACCATAACTAATTGCAACTTCAAACATCATATTTCATAATGTATACGCTACTTTGATATGCTGAACCAATGTGTATACACACTTTTATGAAAGTGAACCAACGTACAGATATGCAAATACTAACTTAAAATTTCACAGCTATTCCAGACTTTAGTCATACCCAAATCATAACATTTACAGAATCAAACATGCATTAGTATTCAGATCTAGACTATCCATGATCAAACCACATAATGATAATTCATTTCAGGTCTTATGATCCTGATCCAACATTATATTTCATCCATCATCATCCACATAGGTGCATCCTTAGTTCAGATCAAGCAAAGCATCAGAAACCCATAACATGCATATTTTCTTTTGATCTAACTCTTCATACGATATTCATTACTCACACACCTATCCCTTTGATCTTCTCCTCCTTATATAGTTTTAGGCCTTTCTCAATACCTCGGACCAAAACCACTTAGAACCAATTCCTCGGACCAAGTACCTCGAACCAATACCTTAGACCAATCCCTCGGACCAAATACCTCAAACCAATACCTTGGACCAAATACGTCAGACCAAATACCTCGGACCAAAACCTTGATTTTCCATTCCATACGCGCTTTTCCTTCTGTGAAAGTGCGTGTATACATATACACTCTTTTTGTTATGTGGACCTGCATGTATATGTTGATTGGACAAAGTGAACCAACATATACTACTTAAACCACTCTCTTTCTTCAATCTCTGAAATCTGATCTATAATCCTTTGTTGTTAACCTATTGCATTGTGAATTGTCATCTAGGTGAGTTGCCATCAAGGACAACACCTGTATATAAATGACAACAATCTCCCCCTTTGAACTTGATGGAAACAACAACACCAAGAAACTCTTCCCCTTTGACATCAAGGGCAAAGGGCGAACCAAGATATTCTCCCCCTTTGATATACATTATGCTGCCCATGCTCCCCCTGAGTACATGCAGAGTCTACAAAGATATTTTTCAAAAGAATAACATGACTCTATAACTCAACTAAGTGAGTATGACATCCCTAAGAAAAATGACTCATACATACATTAATCACCCAACCAAGTGGGGATACACCAAATTTGACTCATCCACCCAACCAAGTGGGGATATACAAAATGTTTATACATGACTAATTATTACATCATCCTTCTCATGCATAGTGGGGTTCCAAATTAAGTCTTTTCAGGACCTTTACATCAAATAATATACATGACATTTATAACAAGGACCAACAATCTAAACAAGACCATGATAGTCATAAGCAACTATCATACACCATATATGATCTACACCATAAGTATCTATCAACAATATCAAGATCAACAACATGTATATGTCCATTATCAAAAAGAGTAATATGAATCAAAGCAAATATGTGAATAAAGTAGTATAAGTATCATCATGTACCAAGGTCTTCTATTATAATGCCAACAATGCATTATTAGAAGCATATGCTCCCCCTGAACCTGTGCCATCTTTTCACTGTCAGGTCTGATCATTGCATTTGTCAGTAAGAATCATCAAGGCATCCTCATCAACCAGTTATTCATCAAATTATCAACAACTTATGAGGGTAAAAAAAACTTCCACATATCATCAACATACTATAATCATCATCAATCAGAATAGAACAGATAATTGATAATTGATAGAACCATATCAGACCCCTTTTCCTAACTCTGTCCCACTGCTTTTTCTTCAAAACACCATATACATGACTGTGCAGCTTCTAACTCACATATCTACGTGACTTCTATTCATAATAATTGCGTATGAGAATTGGAATACTAAATTTTTACACTTTCAGCTCCCCCTGGGTCTATTATGACTGTAAACTGAGCTATGCCACATCTTTCTGACAACAATTCCTTCTTCTTCAATACCTTCAATTGTGATGATGTTTTCTCCTTTTGGTATTGGGGCCGAAATTTGCTCCTGCATTCCTTTTCTCTATGCCCAATCTTGTTACACACATAACATCTTACATGTTTCGTATTCCTTCTATCGCAATCAATAGCTTTGTGACCAAACATATTGCAAGTAAAAAAATATTCCTTAAAATACCTGGAAATTGACGATCATTCTGTGTGACGGTCTTGAACCATTCTACTTCTGCATCTGGCTACAACATGTCCAAAATTATGACATTTAAAACATTCAACTTTTTTGTCAAATAAAAGAAACAATTATCCTTTCCATAATTAGGTGGAAATATTTTTCTTTGAAGTCTTTCCTTCTTTGGTTGTTGATGGGGTTGACCTCTTATCTCCTTGTTGAGCATTTCAGATTTTGCATTGGAGTTCCTTACCTCATCTTGTGAGATAGATTCACCTTCATGAAAACCAAGACCAGTCTTTATAATAGGGGAACGTTGAACTTTGATGATTTCATCTAACGTTTTCGATCCTTTAGCAAATCTAAGATTCAGAGTCTTTGTCTTCTCAATTTCTTTTCTTAGACTTACTACTTCACATTCTAACACTTCATTGTGTTTATCCTTTTCAGTGAGTTAATGTGTCACTGTTTTTATGTCTGTATCCTTTTCTGCCAAACTGATTTTGAGTTGACTGATTTCTTCAAGGAAATCTTCCTTTTCTAAGGCATCATTTTCGTGTGCCATGAGTAGCTTAATTTCTTGATCACCTTCATCGCTATTGGACAATCCATCACTATCATCATGAGTATAATAAATTCTATTTCCTTCTGCAAACATCATTCCTTTGACATGAGGGCATTTAGCAGTGTAATGACCAACTCTACCACAAGCAAATCATTTGAATGGTAGCTTACCTCCGAATATTCCAGAACTCCGTTGAAGCTTCAGGACAAAATTTACCTCATCTTATTCTTCTGAAATGTGTCTTGATTCATTGTGCTGTTCCTTTTATTTTCCCTTTGCTGATGCTTTAAAAGCGACTTCTCTCATATCTGATGGACCTCCTTTTCTCATTTTAAAGGCAGTTAGGATTCCATGGAGTTGAGTCACAGTAATAGTTTGAAGATCATGTTTTTCTTCTATGGCAGATAATTTTGACTCAAATTTAGAGGACAAAGATCTCAATTTTTTCTCAACTAAAGTAGCTTCCTTTATCTCTTCATCCAGATTTCTCATATGATTTACAATCCCATCTACTTGCAAGAAACAATTAGAAACACTTTCATCACTATGCATCTTGAGAGTTTCATACTGGATTGTGAGAGTTTGTAGTTCAGCACGTTTTACCTGGGAGTCTCCTTCATAGCTCTAAATGATTTTGTCCCATATTTCCTTGGCTGTGTTGAGCTGCATGAATTTGACAAATTCTAATTCTAATAGACTTCCCAATAAGGAGTTTATAGCTTTGGTATTGATTTCATATGTTTTCCTTTCTACTATACCCGTGGGGACTACTACTATATATTGATATCCTTTCTCCATAATTCCCCAAAAATTAGCTCCAAGTGACTGAAGATATGCTCTAGTTCATGTTTTCCAATATACCAAGTTGTTCCCATTGAAGATTGGTGGTCTGATAGATCCTATGCATTCATGATTGTTCATTTTGCAAGATCTCCCTTCAAGCGATCAAGCTTCTTCTGAAGGACCTTCTCTAATACTAATTGTTGGAAATAATACTAAGAGCACGCGAGGTGGGGGGTGGTGAATTAGTATTTACAAATCAATAACTTTTTATTTTCATACTCAAATTTGTAAACGCAACTTCATTGAAGGTAACGCGCACGTACGCGCAACTGTCTTTAAGGAAACCAACTTATATCTAGTGAGCTTATGATTTAGTTAATTCATAATATGTTAATCTTTCATCAGTGCATCAATACTTTATTAATCATATAAATAGTAACCATGTGTAGTAATAAGAGAATAAACCATCACACATAAGAAACACACATGAACACCAATATTTAAGGTGGAAACCTAATGTAGGACAAAAACCACCTGTTGCTGTCTTCTTTTAATATAAGAAAAATCTGTTTACAATATTGTACTGGTGCAGACTTATACCAGTATGCAGGCACCCATCTGTAGAAGGCTACAACCTTCTCTTGTTCTCCAGCTTCTATTGGAAGGGAGCTACAACCCCCTAGCTCTTATACTAGCTGATCCATTTACTAGTACGTAGGTTTTGGCCTATAGAAGGCTCCAACCTTCACTCATTTTCTAGTTGCTACCGGAAGGGAGCTCCAACCCCCTGGCTCTTGTACTAGCCAATCTTTTTACTAGTATGTAGGTTCTGGCCTACAGAAGGATCCAACCTTCACTTGTTTTCCAGCTCCTACTCGAAGGGATCCCTAACCCCCTAGCTATTGTACTAGTCGATCCATTTATTAGTACGTAGGCGCCGACCTACAAAAGGCTACGACCTTCTCTCTTCCTCCTGGGACCATGTTTCATAAATTTTTATACTGGATACTCCTGGAACACAACACCATAATCTGAAGGCCTCATTTCATCAATTTTTTGTACTGGGCCCATTAACAACATTGAAGCTTAAAATCAATCACCACTGCAATACAACCAATCATTGAAAACCCATCATTAGTGAAGCAAATCACATTCAATCAATTTGAAGATTCATAACACTATCGCCACAACACAGTCACTGGAACACAGAGCAAAACCCAGAACAACTAGAACCAACTGCAACTTCAAACATCATATTTCATAATGGATACGCTACTACGATGTGCTGAACCAACGTGTATACACACTTTTATCAAAGTGAACCAACATATAGATCTACAAATGCTAACTAAAAACTTCACAGCTATTCCAGACTTTAGTCATACCTAGATCACAACATTTACATAATAAAACATGCGTTAGTATTCAGACCTAGACTATCCATGATCAAACCACATAATGTTAATTCATTGCAGGTCTTATGATCCTGATCCAACATTAGATTTCATCTTGTTAGGTTCCTATACCAATAGGAGTCATAATTTTGAATGACTAAGATTAAAGCCTTCTAATATTGTACATACCTTTGCTTTTTGCAAATGTTTTCCATATTAAAGAAATTAAGAAATGTAAAGAGGGTGTGTCCTAAAAGAATAATCAAAGGACAAAAAGAATGAAAAAGGTCAAAAAATGAAAATATATGAACCCCAAAAGACAAAAAGAGACCATGAAAGTGTGCAAGTCAAAAATGCCACTGCTATTTACTTTTATGCATAATAACGATTGTGTGCAACTTGTTACTCATGCCACAATCCATGATAGTCAAAATGCTTAAACTTGGTTATTTCATGTTTTGAATGTTATGTATGTAGTTAGAGAATAAAATATGACCAAACAGTGTAATCTTGGCAGATCATTAGATAGGTAGAGAAAATAAAAGGAGCTCATCAGTTTAATCTGAGCCCTTGGATGTGATAAGATTATAATTAGATAGTTTACTTTGTAAAAGAAAGAAAAAGATTGATAAGGGTTTGTGAGTCCAAATGCACCCAAATAAAGTGAAGAAAAATGGTAGGATGAGTAAGTGGGTAAGTAGTATAAAGGTTGCAGAAATATCATGTGATTACATAAAGGCACTTATGTCATTGTTTTAAATGAAATTTTAAAAAATGCATAAGTAGTGGACAAAGCAAAAACAATGGTTCACAATATGGTTTATTTAACACCCCCTCAGTTACTTCACTCATTCACTTCACTAATTTCCCTTTCGTAATAAAAATATTAATACCTATAGTTCGTTAAGTCAAAGAGGCTCAGAGCATTTCTCTGACTTCTAGTGGGACTGAGCCCTCGGTTTGATGACTTAAGAAGGAAATGTGTTAAATTCCCTTGCAATTCATTCACCCCCCCATAGAAACCCATCATCCTAAGGTTAAATTCTTGTTGCCTAGAAAAACCCCATGGTAAACATATTTTATGAAAAAATCCATCAAAATACATTTATCCTAAGTACTAAGTGTATGGAAAGCGCATAGTGTTTTGTATACCTAAGTACAATACCCCTTCCTCTCATTTCACCTCATATTAACTTTATTATATAAAATTTCTGAAAACCCATTAGCCCATATATGTTTAACTCCTTTATATAAATAATACCACCCCTTAGTTTATTTATAAACTATATGACTATCCCATATCCCACAGAATATATTAAAACCCCACCCACAGTCCTTAATACCATATTAAAGCGCCCTTGATGAGATTAAGCTTAAATCTAATCCTATACCACCGATGATTAGACCCATGGGCCCCCACGAAACTTTTTTTGTAAATCGCCATGTAGCTCCATCCCCCGACCACTGTTGATCGTCCCTTCCCCACATCTAACTGCCCATAATCATATTGGTCGTGCCCGATGTCTGTCCTTTACCCACCTGATAAGGCGGTTTTCCTCTTGACCCCCGATGCTACGTGTCAAACGATGAATGGAATTGGGTGTCCCCTCCCGAATACTGCTCGCACCACAAAAGCAGTGGAATGGCCCTCCTAAACCGCTTCCCCCATTTAACTGAAAAACTGCCACTATTCATCAATCAATGAACCCGCAAAAATTAATGTTTTTCTATATATACCCAGTTATCCCTATTTTCACTCTTTTCAGGCATTTGCTATTGAGAACTCAGAAAGCCATTGCAACCCTTGCAAACAACAAATTTGCTCACGGACCTCCGCCATTCCTCCATAGAAGCTGCAGATAACCCAACTCGTTCATCAGTCCGTACTAGAGTCGTACGAACCTCCGCAATAGCAATCAACCACCATTTACAATCAATTTCGCCCAATTTTAGGTATTTAACCGTGGAATACCAAATCCATTGTCAAATTCCAAGTAAATTCACCCTCATAACACTGTTAATTAAATAAAAGATATCAAATTTACTTTAATTTTTACAGTCTGAGCCATATATCATCTGCAAGACCTTCGTTGCCCTAAAAACTCCAAAAAATCCCATAGAACCTTTGCTGAAACTGCTGAGCATAATTCAAATCCATAATAACTGAATTATGGCTGCCCGCATCGCTATGGACGTTAGACCAATTACAACTCCCCATTTAGACCTCAAACACCTTCCCCTGGCTGACAAGGACTTAAAAATAAAAGACACTACTGCCCTAGAGCTCCTGTTCAAAGTACATTGCCAAAGTAGAGACAAATACCTTAACCATGTAGATGAGAATGGCCTTTGGGAGTCAAATTTGCCCAATTACCAATTCCCCCAAGTCCACATCTTTCCAGAGATTGTTCATATGTGCTATGCATGATACATCCCCAACCATAGAACCATAATGTCACATGATCAAAAGGTCCTTTTTACTATCACAGATGAGTCCATTAATAAAATGCTACAGCTCCAACCAAGGCCAAACCTAACTCCACTCTCAATTGGAGACCTACTGGACCTGTATCCCAAGCTAAGCCCTGCAAAATTGGCCCAACTATTCCAAACCTTCATCAGAGAGGAAAAACACATTCCCAAGGACTCCCCTCCATATGTATCAACCATTTTCTCTCCATGGGGCCAGAAATTATAGCTATGATATCATGTGTGTTAGGTTACACCACAAGTGTGTACATTGATGAAATTATTCTTGCTTTCATGTCCATCTATACCCTAGGACAACCTCTTGAAACCATATATGACTTTGCCAAATTCATTGCTGACCGAATGCATGAGAAGTTCACAAGAATGGGGAATGAGAGGGTGTTCAAATACTCCTCTGTTTTATACCATCTATTTATGTATTATCAACCAGAGAAGTTTCCTTTTACCCTTCAAAAGCTTGACACTAGGGGCTAGCCCATATCTGTTATTTCTTGGACCCCACTTTTCCATGAGTTTGGATCACCATATACCTACTCAGACTTTATATATTCTTTTGTGCATCCAGTCATGACCATGCTCACTGGGAATCCTCCACCTAGGATAAGCCCAGAAATAAATAGAGTCCTCCAGCTTTGCAAGTAGACCAAGGTAGGTGATTGGTACCTCTATCAAAACCATACAAATATCAAAATATATGGTTACATGCTTGCACCATATAAATTTCCAAGATACCTCCCCATGAGGTTGTTTGCCTTGGAATATTACAGACAGATCATCAATGCAGATGAAGTCAATTTTGTCAATGTTAAGAAGAAGGCCTATTTTAAAATCAAATATCAATTAGGTCCCTTCATATGTAATTCCAAGGAGGCAAGGAAAGAGGTAGGCCTAATCCTTCAAAGAATGAAGTTCCAAAGGAGTTTTATATGGAGATATGACCCTTTGGAATTCATTACAAAGAAAAGGCAAAAGGTCAAGCTAGGACCCTTCATCCACCACCCCATACTAGAAATAGAGGCATATGATAACCAAACAGAATGGGTGGAAGGTACCTTAGTAGACTAAGACAACACCAGAGTAGATGTAGAAAATGATTTGATTGATTTAGAAAAGAAGCTTGATGACAACTCTTTTCTACAGGTACCAGAAGAACAAGAAAGAACCATGAGTACCCCTCCAACAACACAGAGTCCTCAGAATGAGGAGAAAATTGAAAAAATAAACAGAGAGGGAGCTTCCACATTAGGGGTGGACACCTCAAATTTGCAACAAGAATCAAGCAAGAGGCAAAGAATCAATTTGGCCTCTGAACAAGAATACACAAAAGATTTGACACAGGTAACCAATACAGAGGTAAACTGAAGCAGGCCTACCACTCCATCTAAAGGCATGCAAGAGCCTTCCACATCACAGACTCAGATGTTGGAAAGACAACTTAGTGTGGAAGTGTCTTCACTCAACAAGCCTGCTGACAAAGACCAGGACATAAAGGATAGGTCCAAGGAAATCAAAGCAAGAAATGAGATTCTTAAGGCCCAAACTTATGATCAGTACCTGAATCTGACTCCCACTAATCAAACAAGGCTAATATCAACCTTTGACATTAAAGGGGGAAAACTGCAAATGTCTTTTATTAATCCTACAACTCAATAGCCCAAGACAACATCTGATTTCAAGAGGGTAGACTTTGAAGTGTTGGCTAGGGATATTCATCTCATATACCAGATTAAACTACAGAAATATGCTAGAGAGATGATATGCTGCACCCTGACAAGTAAGGCCATAGCTTCTCATCAGCTACAGAACTCTTTGAATAAAATTTCTACTCAATTTCAATTAGAGAAGGCCTCCTCATAGGTCAAGGATACAAGGATCAAATTCTTAAAGGACTTAGTGATTGAATTGGGACACGATCCCAAGAATATAAAATCTACATAGCAGCTTATAAAAAAGAAAAAAGATGATATTGTTGCACTTAAGAGTCAATTGAAAATACCACAACTGCAACATCCTCAAACTCTGGAAGTCGTAGAGATCCAAACCAGACATAAGGAGTTGATGGAATTGGTCCTAAAGCTCCATGACCAATTAAAGGAGACAAAAAATGAGTTGGACACTTTAATTCAGTTGAAGCAAAGTGACTTGGCCACAACTTCAAAAGATGTCATCCCCACAGTATCCATGGCAGTCTCTTCTACACTGGCACCAATAGCCTCACCTGCCACAACATTGCCAGTAACAACAGAATCTATAATAACAACAAGTGCATCAGGAGAGAAAGCAGCAGAATTGGTCAAAGCCATGGAAGAGATGTCTATCTAGGTCACAAAAATGAACAGATTAAGATAAAAGGTGGCAAGTTTGGAAACAGACTACAAACTTGCCCAACTTAAGCAAAAGGAAGAAGCACAGAAGGCCCAAAGAATGAGTGAAAGAATTAAAGTCTTATAGAAAGACTTAACACTAGAGCTCCATCATCTTGTTGCATTTTCAACACTAGAGAAAGAATGAGTGAAGGCGACTTCTTTTCACTAAGCTCCATCATCTTGTTGCATTTTCAACACTCCCTCTCAACAAGATATGGATTATCTGCAACCCCTATCCTGTAACTCTGGAATGTTCTGCATGCAACACATCTACCTGGTCCACTTGCTCCAACAACACTTGGAACAAAATCACTCCCAATTGACCCCTTTGTTGGGCTAGGAACATACTCTGATGCTGAAGCTCTACCTGTTGCTGACAAGTGCTCCCTCTCTGACATCTACGCTACTGCAACATCTCCATGCATCTTGCACTATTGCACACCTCTCTGTGCCACCTAGCACTGTGCAAAACACTTGTGCCTCTCGCATTGCTGCAGCCTGCTAGCTATGCGTTGTCCTAGGATTCCCTGCACTGTCGCTCTATCTTCCGCTCCATCCACATCTGTCTCTACCAAATCAGTCAGTTCCTGCTACTCCACATCGAGGCTCCTGTAGCAAGGCCTCATCCAAGAGGTTAGGTACCTCAAGGATCCTACCCCTCCTCCTTGGGACGATCACTCTATATCGCCCCACCTCCTACCTGGAGGTATGGTTGCATGTGATCCCTCTGCCC
>APFE030257846.1:442862-475007 GCA_000404065.3 Pinus taeda
ACGCAATCCTCATTGGCAATCTCAATCCACTGATTGTGCAAATCACATGCACAACTATAGTCACAACTGACAGCTGTCTTGCCCTTTCACTCACCTCTAACACTTGTCTCCACTGAACTCTCCATGCACGGAGTTAACTGATGTATTCTTTAGTTGATTTATGAGTTAATAATTAGTGAATTAATTAATAAATAATTCACATCACTCATCACTAGTGTGTTTGTTAGTTAGACTAAATAAAACTAGTTCAACTAAGTCAAACTGAACACAACTCCATTAACTCCTCATTCAACTCCACCAAACTCAATCACTTGAGTTCTAACTGAAGTCCTTCATGTAATAGCTCAAGTAACCCATAAAAAAAACGTATTTCCTTCTGCTAGTTGCATGTGCCACATCTGTAGCTTGAACTGAAGTGCTCCAAGAGAAAAAGATAATGTTTATAGTCCAAATATTATTAAGAGCTAATAATATTTGACTGTTCTATTTTTAGACTGGTAGTCTAAAAATAGACTCTGCTCATATGTCTAAAAATAGAAGTCCATCTATTTTTACCAACACGACCAATCATCCAAAAATAGCATCTTGCAACTCATAGACCATGATGCATATGTCTAAAAATAGGCATAGTCTAAAAATAGACTTTGTGCCAAAAATAGTCTGCGGGCACACTTAGTAAAGGCGACTTCTTTTCACTAAGCTCCATCATCTTGTTGCATTTTCAACACCTTTAATGAGTTAATCCCAGTTCTGTTTCCCTTCTTTGACTCCATAGCCCAATGATCTAGAGACCTCATTCTATCCATCTGTTTTAAGGATTCCACCATCCAACCTTCAATACAAATCCAAAACCCCATGAACTTTAAGAAATAGCCTAAAATCCCAGCAAACAAAGATAAATTATATAGAGAGAGCCCTCTCTGAGTCATAGGTTGGCTAGAGCCTATACTTAAAAGATTGGTTTGTGGTTACCTCGGTCTTTCCTTCTTCTGATAACTTCTAGGGAAAATTCTGAGTGATAACATAGTGGCGACCATACTGGGGAACTCAAACCCTCAGTCCTAATAAATCTTTAAGAAATTTTGAATCTGTATTTTGAGCCTCTTAAAGTAATTTACCAGAAGTTATTTTGAAAATCTCATAAAAGAAAACAATTAGAAAATTTTTGAAATTCTGGCTTCAAGGAGAACTCATTATACTAGGGCTAACCCAGATCCAAACCCTGCCCCAGTATTTGATAATCCCAACCTGATTTCAAGAAAATCCAAAAAAGAAGAAATTTCAGTTAGTCACACACCATTTATTAAAGCTAATTCATGTCCTGATGAGTGGTTGTTTTTAGAATATCTTCTCTTTGATGAGAAATTTGATTTGTCATTATTTAAATCAAAGTTTGAAAGTGAAATACATGATACTATTTTAGACCCTGATTTCATTGCTGACCTTGAAGTCCAAAAAGTCAACCAATCAATTGATGAATACATTCTGAATTCTCCACAATCATCCTTGAGTACTGCTAAGATCCCTGAGCTTTCTGAACCATTGTCCACCACTTTCAGTTCACCGTTGTCCCCTTCAACTTCTGAAGTCCATTCTCCACCCCCATTTATACCTTCACCCCCTCACCAACCTATTACATCCCATTTACCACCTACTAGTCCTCATTCTTCATCCATTCTTCATCCACATCTGAACCACACCCAACCTATAAGCATGGCAACCAAATATGCTCCTCTTATTTTACCTGCCCCACTTGGTGCTATGCCAGCAGAATACCAAAGAAAAATTGTTCAGTTTGATGGCACATGACACTACACTGCACAACACCATGTCAATAAGATGACAGATTACTTTGAACTACATGAAATTGATATTGTGGATTTTCAAATGAATCTATTTGCTCAAACTTTAGCTGGTGATGTTAGGAAATGGTTTAGAGCATTCCCTGATAATAGTATTGATATTTTAGAAACATTTCATCAACAATTTTTGAAGAGATGGGAAAAGAAGAAAAATCCCCTACAAAGCCTTTCAGAATATGAAAATATTAGAAGGGGACCTAATGAAATCGTTCAAGATTACTGCACTAGATTTAACAATATATATAACACAATCCCAATTAATCTTAGGCCCCCACATGACTTAGACTTAATAAAATTTCTTGATGGTTTTGACACAGAGATGGCATTCCAACTTAGGGAGAGAAACCCCCCAACATTAGAAGAAATGCAAATGGTAGTTGTTAGTGTTGAAGCTAATTTGTTAGCTAAAAGGGCTAGAGTTAGAAATGAAAAGAGAGGAACTACTAAAGATGAAGCTTCACCATCATACATCAAAATAGATAGTTTAGCCAAAAGTATGGAAAGACTAATGGATAGAATCGATAGCATAGAAAGGAAACCCCAATGGGATAATCAACAAGCACCTCCAGTTAGAAACCCGAACTTTAGAAAAAACCAAAACCAAAACACTGGAAAAAATGGACTTGATCAGAATATTAGGCCTCCTCTTCAAGAAAATTATGTGGAAATATCCCATCCTAAAGACCCAAAGCAAGACACACATATTAACTTGATGGGATTAGATGATGGAGACACTGTTTTTCTAACCCAAGATGATCAAGAATTGCATATGCTGCAACAATTACAAATCCAGTCTGGAGAGTCGTTTGATTATAAACAAGGTTACGATTTTGCTATCTTTGAAGTGCATAAACAATATAACCTAAGGAGTAAAAAGAATTTTGATATCCCTAACCAAGCCAAGAAAACAGTGCCAAATCAACCCAAGAAAATAAGAGAAGCCCTGGTTTCTAATCCTTTAGATTCTCCCCAGACAAAACTAGAATCCTTTTGGCCCCACCATTGTAGATATAATTGCTAATCAACCTTCAGATGATCATCCATCCACTTCAGTTCCCCCTAAAAAACCAGTGGACACACCTCAAAACAATAGACTTGAAAACCAACAAAAACAGGTCCCCAATAAAGGAAAAGAAGGCCATCCCACTCAAATCCTTGCTGTGAAAATTCAAAACCCTCAAACAGAAAAAGCCCCTTTGCCATTCAATCTAGGAGTAGAGGTAGCTAAGCTAAAGATTTCAGTCCCTTTAACAGAACTGATCAAGAATGAAACTTACAAATCACAAATAAGCTAGACCTTAAACATTGCTAAAAATGAGGATTATTTTAACCTGTTTGATGACCAACTAGAACTCATATTTGGCCCAGATGTTAATGGAAAACCACTAGAAGGAGGAGTACCACCTTTCTACATTAGCCTTAGCATCCATGAAAAAATCCTACACAATGCAATGTTGGATTCTAGAGCCTGCCACAACTTAATGCCCAAATTAGTAATGGAGAAATTAAACCTAGACATTACAAGACCTTACAAGGACTTATTCTCATTTGATCAAGTCAAGTAAAGTGTCTAGGATTGATTAAAGACCTGTGTGTTACATTAGTTCAATATCCTACCAAAAACACCCTTATGGATATTGTGGTTGTTGACATCCCACCAAAGTATGGCATGCTGTTATCCAGATCATGGGGAGCCAAACTTTAGGGATTGTTACAACTTGATATGTCATATGCAACAATCTCTGTTTTTGGACAACCTAAGAAGCTGTACCGAGAAACATTAATGAAATACATGGTAAGTAGCTAGGATCGACCTCAAAACTTTCCTATCTACTCCGTACATTCAGACATTGATTCTTTTATCCTGTATAACGCTGATCCCACACAAGAAATTATTTTAGACAGTATTGATATAGAAACAAAAGAAATTGCAGTTTCTATTCAAAATGAAACTAACCAAACTTTAGAACTTTCCAATAAACAAGGTGGCCAAATTGTTTTAAATGAGGAAAAGCTTGTTGCACCAGATGATCAAAATTATGAGCATGAGATATTATGGCACCTTGAATTTGATGGTTCAGTCAATAAGTTTGGAGCAGAAGCAGGAGTGTGGATATATAATCTGGAGAATAATCACTCAGAAGGCCATGCATATAGATTGAATTTTAAATGTTCTAACAATATCGCTGAGTATGAAGCACTAATTTTAGGTCTTAAATTACTTAGGAATCTAGGAGCTAAAAGAGTCTCTGTCATTGGAGACTCTAAACTAGTTATAAAACATATTGATGCTGTATATATGACAAAGGACCCCAGATTTAGTTGTTGTAGAGGAACTATTGTAGAAATACTTAATACTTTCTTAGAAACCAAGCTTGCAGTAATCCCTAGAAAACACAATATGCAATCCCATAGTTTAGCAATGTTTGCCAGCATTTGCAAGTTACCCTTCCAGCCTAACGATTAGTACACTATTGAAGTTAGGCACATACCTGCAATTCCAGATAATTTGAAGAGCTAGAAAGTATTTTCTAATGATAAACAGATAAATAATTTTTAAATTTAGAAGAAGAGTTTGCAAATCATAACATAGATACCGATACATCCATAGATCCTGACTCTAAGCATGAGTTAGAAATTAATGAGATAGAAGGTGATGAACTAGATAGATTTAACCCAACTAAATTTACTAATTCAGATGTAGAAAACCTAGAGCAATTTGAGATTGATGAAATAATTAACGAAGACTCTGAAGTAATTAATCTCAAAGGTAATTTCTTACCTAAGGGATTAACCCCTTTGGAATACTTATTCGATTCAAATGATGTTACTAGAAAACCTAAAATGGAACTAGTAAGGTCTGATATAGGGGAATGTAATATAGGCACTGATGAAAATCCAAAATTGATCAAACTTTTGAAATCATTACCTCCAATTGAAAAAGTGAAATACATTGAATTATTAAAATAATTTCAAGATGTCTCCGCTTGGAGTTATGAGGACCTCAAATCCTATGACACCAACATCATACAACACACCATTCCTATTAAAGAAAATCAAAAGCCTTTCAGACAAAAACTTAGAAGGATTAATCCTATCTTATTACCTTCAATTGAAAAAAAATTCAGAGGATGTATGATGCTAAAATAATTGCACCAATCAGATTTTCTGATTGGGTCTCAAACTTAGTTCCAACAAGAAATAAAACTAGTGAGATTAGACTATGTGTGGATCTCAAAAATCTCAATAAAATGTCACTAAAAGACAATTAACCTCTCCCCAAAATGGATCACATTTTAAAAAGGGTAGTTGGATCAACCAAAATCTCATTATTGGATAGGTTTTCTGGTTACAGTCAGATCTTAGTTCATCCAGATAACCAACCCAAAACTGCCTCTACTACTCCTTAGGGCACATTCATGTATGCGAAAATGCCTTTTGGACTAATGAATGCAGGAGCCACTTTCCAGAGGGCTATGGATATAGCCTTTGCAAAAGAAATTCATGATTTCGTTGTGATATATCTAGATGACATTATTATTTTTTCAAAATCTGACAATCAACATCTAGATCATCTAAGGCAAGTTTTTATTAAATGCAGGAAATATGGAATTTCCTTGGACCCAAAGAAGTCTTTGTTTGGGTTAGAAGAAGGAAAGTTATTAGGTCATATAATTTCAAAAGATGGTATCCGAATAGACCCAACAAGAATAGAAGCCATCTCACAGATACAACATCCTAGGAACATTAGAGAATTTCAAGCTTTCTTAGGGAAAATTAACTTTCTTAGAAGATTTATTTCTAATTTAGTAGAGTTAATTAGATCACTGAACAATATACTGAAAAAATATTCGACCATAAAATGGGCTGTTGAGGCTAAGAAATCCTTTGAATACATTAAATTGGCCTTAATTAAAACACCAGCGTTAATCAGTGCAAAATTTGACAGAGATTTCATTTTATTTTCCTTTGCTTCTAAGCACACAATTGCTGCAGTTTTACTGCAGAAAAATGACCACAGCTATGAACAACCTATTGCTTTCTTTATAAAAATCCCTGAGAGATGCCCCTTTGAAATACAATATAATGGAAAAACAAGCCTTTGATTTGGTCAAAGCCATCAAGGATTTCAGGGTATACATTGTATATTCTCATATAGTGGCCTATGTTCCAAATTCAGTAGTCAAAGACATCCTAACTCAGGAAGGTCCAGATGGAAAAAGGGGAAAGTGGATGGCTACTATTTTAGAGTATGATATAGAAATCAAACCAACTAAGTTAATAAAGGGCCAAGCTTTAGCCAAACTCATGGCTGAATCGAACTGTCAGGCCTTAGATATAAACTTCATTGCAACAATAGATGATGAGGAGGAGATGACGACTCCACTAATCGGCCAAGCCTTTATTGAATCACCATGGTATGCTGATGTTGTATATGTTTTACTAAATTTACAAGATCCTCCTGAATTATCTAGGACTAAAAGCAGGTTTTTAAAGATGAAATCCTTAAAATTTTGTATATTAGACTACTTTGTTTTGGAGAGATCATGAAGGCATTCTTCTCAATTTCCTATTAAAAGATGAAGCTGACAAGGTGTTGCAAGAGTTTCATGTAGGTGACTATGGAGGGCACCTTTACTGGAAAACCACTACAGATAAAATTCTTAAAGATGGTTTCTACTGGCCTACTTTGTTTTTTGATGTCAAGAAATATGTGACGTCCTGTCACAAATGTCAAATTTTTGAAGGAAAGAAAAAGCTCTTGCCTTTGCCCCTAAAACAAATCTCTGCTGAAATACCTTTTCAACAATGGGGTTTAGACTTCATTAGCGAAATTCACCGACTCTCCTCTGCCCAACACAAATGGATCCTTACAGCCATAGACTATTTCACCAAATGGATAGAGGCCATACCTTCAAGGCAAGCCATTGACACTATTATCATAACCTTCCTTGAAACCAACATTCTATCAAGATTTGGATGTCCAACTAAGCTCATTACTGATAATGCAACAACCTTTAAATCCAAAAGAATTATAGATTTCTGCAACAAGTATCATATAACCCTGGGACATTCCACAACCTATTATCCTCAAGGAAATGGACTAGCAGAATCCGCAAACAAAAGTCTGGTAAACATCATCCAAAAGTTGCTAGAGGACAACAAGAAAACATGGAACAAGAAGCTAGTCAATGCCCTATGGGCAGACAGACTAACCACTAAGAAATCGATTGGTACTTCTCCCTATCAACTAGTTTATGGGATGGAAGTTGTTTTTCCATCTTCCTTGGGAAAACCAGTGATGAAGTTGCTTCAAGAAATGCAGGTTGAACCAAATAGTATCCAGAGAATAATCAACCAAACAATTCATCTTCAACAAACCAGGGAAGAAGTCTATATCAGGTCTCAAGTTGTGCAGGAAAGGGTTAAAAAGATTTTTGATAATAGAACCAGGGCTGAAGATTTATACCTTGGTGACAAGGTGCTCAAGTGGGATTCAAAGAGGGAAGACAAAGATAAACATGGGAAGGATTTCTTATGGAAAGGCCCACATGTCATTTATGCTTTTAGAGGTAATAATGCGTTATTCCTAAGAGAACTTGATGGTATAGAAGTAGAAGGTGGACTAGTGAATGGTCGAATGCTCAAACACTATTTTGAGCCTAGTTACTAATTTTTCATTTCCCATTTGTATATATTCTATTTTCAAAAGTCTAGTTTGGATTGGATGGTGATTTTTGAAGTCGAAGCCTAAAGAGAAGGCACTAAGCTTTGAAAGCTTCACTGTCATAAGTATTAATAATGCATAAGCACAGGGGAAAATTTTGCAAGGTAACATTGACAACAATTCTGGGGCTACTGATCTACAAAGTTCTTGACATTTCACTAGAAAATGTTATCCCCAAGTGGAGCCACTGTTAGGTTCCTATACCAATAGGAGTCATAATTTTGAATGACTAAGATTAAAGCCTTCTAATATTGTACATACCTTTGCTTTCTGCAAATGTTTTCCATATTAAAGAAATTAAAAAATGTAAAGAGGGTATGTCCTAAAAGAATAATAAAAGGACAAAAAGAATGAAAAAGGTCAAAAAATGAAAATATATGAACCCCAAAAGACAAAAAGAGACCATGAAAGTGTGCAAGTAAAAAAAGCCACTGTTATTTACTTTTATGCATAATAATTATTGTGTGCAGCTTGTTACTCATGCCACAATCCATGATAGTCAAAATGCTTAAACTTGGCTATTTCATGTTTTGAATGTTATGTGTGTAGTTAGAGAATAAAATATGACCAAACAATGTAATCTTGGTAGATCATTAGATAGGTAGAGAAAATAAAAGGAGCTCATCAGTTTAATCTGAGCCCTTGGATGTGATAAGGTTAGAATTAGATAGTTTACTTTGTAAAAGAAAAGAAAAAGATTGGTAAGGGTTTGCTAGTCCAAATGCACCCAAATAAAGTGAAGAAAAATGGTAGGATGATTAAGTGGCTAGGTTGTAGAAATATCATGTGATTACATAAAGGCACTTATGTCATTGTTTTAAATGTAATTTTCAAAAATGCATAAGTAGTGGACAAAGCAAAAACAATGGTTCACAATGTGGTTTATTTAACACCCCCTCAGTTATTTCACTCCTTCACTTCACTAATTTCCCTTTCATAATAAAAATATTAATACCTATAGTTCTTTAAGTCAAAGAGGCTCAAAGCATTTCTCTGACTTCTGGTGGGACCGGACCCTCAGCTTGATGACTTAAGAAGGAAAGGTGTTAAATTAACTTGTAATTCATTCATCCCCCTCACAAAAATCCATCATCCTAAGGTTAAATTATTGTTGCCTAGGAAAACACCATTGTAAACATATTTTATGAAAAAACCCATCAAAATACATTTATCCTAAGTACTAAGTGTATGGAAAGCGCATAGTGTTTTGTATACCTAAGTACAATACCCCTTCCTCTCATTTCACCTCATATTAACTTTATTATATAAAATTCCCGAAAACCCATTAGCCCGTATATGTTTAACTCCTTTATATAAATGATTCCACCCCTTAGTTTATTTATAAACTATATGACTATCCCATATCCCACAGAATATATTAAAACCCTGCCCATAGTCCTTAATCCCATATTAAAGTGCCCCCGATGAGATTAGGCTTAAATCTAATCATATACCACCAGTGATTAGACCCATGGGCTCCCCAAAAACCTTTTGTGTAAATCGCTGTGCAACTCCATTGCCCAACCACTGTTGATCGTCCCTTCCCCACATCTAATGGCCCATAATCATATTGGCCGCGCCCGATGTTCATCCTTTACTCACCCGATAAGTCGGTTTTCCTCTTGACCCCCAATGCTACGTGTCAAACGATGAATGGAATCAGGCGACCCCTTCTAAATACCACCCACACCACAAAAGTGGTGTGATGGCCCTCCTAAACCGCTTCCCCCATTTAACCAAAAAATTGCCACTATTCATCAATCAATGAACCTGCCAAAATTAGCATTTTTTCTATATAAATCCAATGAACCCTCTTTTCACTCTTTTCGCGTATTTTCTATTGAGAACTTAGAAAGTTGTTGCAATCCCTACAAACAATGAATTTTCTCAATGACCTCCGCCATTCCTCCATAAAAGCTGCAGACAGTCCAACTTGTTCATCAGTCCATACCAGAACGGTGCAAACCTCTACAACCTCCATTAACCACCATTTACAGTCAATTTCGCCTAATTCCAGGTAGTTAACCGTGGAATACCAACTCCATTGTCAATTTCCAAGTAAATTCACCCTCATCACACTGTTAATTAAATAAAATATATCAAATTTACTTTAATTTTGACAGTCTGATCCATAAACCATCTGCAAGACCTCCGTTGTCCTAAAAAATCCAAAAAATCCCACATAACCTTTGTTGAAACCCCTGATAATAATTCAAATTCACAAGAACTGAATTATGACTGCCCCCATGGCTATGGACGTTAGACCAATTACAACTCCCCAGTTAGACCGTGACCGCCTTCCCTTGGATGACAGGGACTTCCAAATAAAAGACACTACTGCCCTAGAACCCCTGCTCAAAGTACATTGCCAAAGTAGAGACAGATATCTTGACCATGCAGATGAGATTGGCCTTTGGGAGTCAAATTTTCCCAAATACCAGTTCCCCCAAGTCCACATCTTTCCAAAGGTTGTTCATATGTGCTATGCATCCTACGACCCCAACCATAGAACCATAATGTCACATGACCAGAAGGTCCTTTTTACTATCATAGCCGAGTCCATTAATGAAATGCTGCAGCTCCAACTAGGGCCAAACCTAATCCCACTCTCAATTGGAGACCTGCTGGACCTGTATCCCAAGCTAAGCCTTGCAAAATTGGCCTAGCTATTCCAAACATTCATCAAAGAGGAAAAACACATCCCTAAGGACTCCCCTCCATATGTATCAACTATTTTCTCTCCATTGGTCCAGAACATTGTAGCTATGATATCATGTGTGTTAGGTTACACCATAAGTGAGTAAATTGATGAAATTATTCTTGCTTTCATGTTAATCTATACCCCAGGACAACCTCCTACAACCATATATGACTTTGCCACATTCATAGTTGACCGAATGCATGAGTAGTTCACAAGAATGTGGAATGAGAGGGTGATCAAATACTCTTTTGTTTTTTACCATCTATTTTTGTATTATCATCCAGAGAAGTTTCATTTTACCCTTCAAAAGCTTCACACTAGGGGCCAACCCAAATCTGTTATTTTTTGGACCCCACTTTTCCATGAGTTTGGATCATCATATACCTACTCAGACTTTATAGATTCTTTTGTGCATCTAGTCATGACCATGCTCACTGGGAATCCTCCATCTAGGATAAGCCCATAAATAAAGAGAGTCCTCCAGCTTTGCAAGCAGACCAAGGTTGGTGACTGGTACCTCTATCAGAACCATACAGAAATCAGAATATATGGTTGCATGCTTGCACCATATAAATTGCCAAGATACCTCCCCATGAGGTTGTTTGCCTTAGAATATTCAAACAGATCATCAATGCAGATGAAGTCAATTTTGTCAATGCTAAGAAGAAGGCCTATTTTAAAATCAAATATCAATTAGGTCCCTTCATATGCAATTCAAAGGAGGCAGGGAAAGAGGCAGACCTAATCCTGCAAAGAATGAAGTTCCAAAGGAGTTTTGTATGGAGATATGACCCTTTGGAATTCATTAACAAGAAAAGGCAAAAGGTCAAGCTAGGACCCTTCATCCACCACCCCATACCAGAAATAGAGGCATATGCCAACCAAACAGAATGGGTGGAAGGTACAATAGTAGACCAAGACAACAACATAGTAGATGTAGAAAATGCTATGATTGATTTAGAAAAACAGCTTGATGAAAACTCTTTTCTGTAGGTACTAGAAGAACAAGAAAGAACCATGAGTACCCCTCCAACAACACAGAGTCCTTAGAATGAGGAGAAAATTCCAAAAAGAAATAGAGAGGGAGCTTCCACATCAGGGGTGGACACCTCAAGTTTGCAACAAGAATCAAGTAAGAGGCAAAGACTCAATCTGGCCTTTGAACAGGAATACACAAAAGATTTGGCATAGGTAACCAATACAGAGGTAAACAAAAGCAGACATACCACTCCATTTGAAGGCATGCAAGAGCCTTCCACATCACATACTCAAATGTTGGAAATATAGCTTAGTGTGGAAGTGTCTTCATTTAGCAGGCATGCTGACAGAGACCAGGACATAAAGGACAAGTACAAGGAAATCAAAGCGAGAAATGAGAGGCTTAAGGCCCAAACTTATGATTAGTACCTGAAGTTGACTCCCACCAATCAAACAAGGCTAATGTCAACCTTTGACATTAAAGAAGGAAAACTGCAAATGTCTTTTATTAATCCTACAACTCAGCAGCCCAAGACAACATCTGATTTCAAGAGGGCAGACTTTGAAGTGTTGGCCAGGGATATTCATCCCATAGAACAAATTGAACTGCATAAACATGTTGGAGAGATGATATACTCCACCCTGACAGGTAAGGCCATAACTACTCATCAGCTACAAAACTCTTTGAATAACATTTCTGCTCAATTTCAGTTAGAGAAGGCCTCCTCACAGGCCAAGGATACAAGGATCAAGTCCTTAGAGGACTTAGTGATTGAATTGGGCCATGATCCCAAGGATATAAAAACTACATAGAAGCTTATTAAAAAGAAAAATGATGATATTGCTAAACTTAAGAGGAAATTAAAAATACCACAGCTGCAACATCATTAAACTCTAGAAGTCGTAGAGAGCCAAACCAGACATGAGGAGTTGTTGGACTTGGTCCTAAAGCTTAATGACCAATGAAAGGAGACAAAAAAGGAGTTGGATGCTTTAATTCAATTGAAGCAAAGTGACTTGGCCACAAATTCAAAATATGTCATCACTACAGTATCCACGGCAGTCCCTTCTACATTGGTAGCTTCACTGGCACCAACAACCCCACTTGCCACAACATGCCAGTAACAATAGAATCTAGAATAGCAATAGGTGCATCAAGAGAGAAAGCAACATAATTGGTAAAAGCCGTGGAAGAGATGTCTATCCAGGCCACAAAAATGAATAGATTAAGAGAAAAGGTGGCAAGTTTGAAAATAAACTACAAACTTGCCCAACTTAAGCAAAAGGAAGAAGCACAAAAGGCCCAAAGAATGAGTGAAAGAATCAAAGTCTTAGAGAAAGACTTACCACTAGATAAACCACTTGGGAAAACCAAGGAAATACTATGGGCCAATATATTGACTCTGTCAATGATATTTGGCCATCAATCCAAGTTATTTTTGAGCAAATAGAGTTAAAAAATATAGCTACAGAAGCTATCCAGAAAGTAAAGGAGGAGTTGGGAGATAAGCATGAGGATGCCAATAGACTCATCAAATTCCTCAACAACAAGAATAGGTATGAGCTCAATGAGCTAAATATAGAAGATAGGACTGAGACCATTTTGGAAATAAGGAAGGTCCTATCCAAAAGGAACCTCATGCTTAACTTAGAAGAAAGGTGCCACAATCTGCAGGTAGCCATTGATTGTTTCATGGCTAAATTCCAGATTTTGAGGGAGAAAGGTCTGCCCAGTCCTTTGGTTATCAATGAAAAACTCATGACACAGTTGGACTATGGTAATAGACTCAGACAATTGGCTAAGGAACAAGCCAATACTTCATCCATAAAAGCACTGCCAATAGGCAATGTTTTGTACAACACATACTAAAACTTGTTTTTTCTTGAGCATGGGATAAAACACTTATTTCTCACCAAACCCAATTTTTCCAAATATATCAAAGCTAATGAGATCTACAGGAGGATGATGAATGTGAAATTACCTGATGCAGAATGGTGGGAGACAATGACTGATTTATTGTGAGAGCAGCTAGGTATACAGATGAAAACAGGGTAGCATAGTCAAAGAGTATCAGAGTAAAAAAGTATCAGGTGAAAGATAAAAATTGAAGAAGATTCCAGCGTGAAAGATCACAACTACAAGCCATCATAAATGGCTACAAACTCAACCATAAAATCCAACAGTACCAAATAAAAAGGGACAACATGAAACAATTCATTAGCTGTCTTTATCTTCTTGCAAGAAGATATTTGTATTTCCTAGAATAAATCTCAAGTTTGTTTTGAGATATTTTGTAAATATTTTTTTGTATAAATACTTCACAATTTGAAGTATGTAGGGTGGATTCTTAGACATTTCTATAGAATTTCTTGATCGAAGACTGTAAGCTATTGTATCACTGTTTCGACCAGCAAGCTAGATTAATGAATAAAGTCAAGACATTTCACAGGATTCATGTGTAATGCGAAGTGCAGACAAGTATTTTCTCTTGTGATTGTATTTTTATTTAAATTTTTTCAAAATCTTTAATGTATCTGAAATCCGAATGCTATAATATGGAATGTTATCTCAGAATATGCTTCATTGCACTCTATTTTAACTATTATGCATTTAAAAGTTTTCTGCTAATTATCTGAGTTAAGGAATTCTTGATTGCTCCTTTGTTCATGATTAATCGTTGTTCCTCACTTTAATCCCGGTTTGAGAATTCTTGAGTGCTCTCTCACCCTGGTTAAGATCATTTCACCCATCCGACATAAAGACCTGTACTTCAATCTGCTAGCTTGCCCTTTGAACACTCCCTTTAATGAGTTAATCCCAATTCTACTGCCCTTATTTAACTCCATAGCCCAATGGTCCAGAGACCTCATTCTATCCATCTGTTTTAAGGATTCCACGATCCATCCTTCAATACAAATCCAAAACACCTTGAACTTTAAGAACTATCCTAAAATCCCAGCAAACAAAGTTAAATTATATAGAGAGAGCCCTCTCTGAGTCATAGGTTGGCTCGAGCCTATACTTAAAAGATTGGTTTCTGGTTATCGCGGTCTCTCCTTCTTCTGATAACTTCTAGGGAAAATTCTGAGTGATAACACATCCATCATCATCCACTTAGGTGCATCCTTAGTTCAGATCAAGAAAAGCATCAGAAACCCATAACGTGCATATTTGCTTCTGATCTAACTCTGCATAATATATTCATTACTTGCACACCTATCCCTTTGATCTTCTCCTCCTTATATAGTTTTAGGCCTTTCTCAATACCTCAGACCAAAACCACTTAGGACCAATACCTCGAACCAAATACCTCAGACCTACCTCGGACCAAAACCTTGATTTTCCATCCCATACACACTTTTCCTTTTGTGAAAGTGCGTGTATACGTATACGCTCTTTTTGTTCTATGGAGCCGCGTGTATAAGCTGTGTGGACAAAGTGAACCAGTGTATACTACTGAAACCACTCTCTTTCTTCAATCTCTAGAGTCTGATCTGTAATCCTTTGTTGTTAATCTATTGCACTGTGAATTTTCATCTATGTGAGTTGCCATCAAGGACAACACCTGTATCATAATTCCAACATTCTCCCCCTTTGGACTTGATGGCAACAACAACACCAAGACACTCTCGCCGTTTGACATCAAGGGCGAAGGGCGGACCAAGATATTCTCCCCATTTGATATACATTATGCTGCCCATGCTCCCTCTAAGTACATGCAGAGTATGACATCCCTAAGACCAAGGAATCATACATACATCAATCACCTGACCAAGTGGGGATGCACCAAATTTTACTCATCCACCCAACCAAGTGGGGATATACCAAATGCTTATACATTTCTAACTATTACATCATCCTTCCCATCCATAGTGGGGTTACAAATTAGGTCTTTTCATGACCTTTACATCAGATGATACACATGAAATTTAGAACAAGGACCAACAATCTAAACAAGACCATGATATTCATCAACAACTATCATACACCATATATGATCTGCACCATAAGTATCTATTAGCAGAATCAAGATCAATAACTTGTATATGTCCATTATAAAAAAAAGTCATTTGAATCAAATCAACTATGTGAATCAAGCAGTATAAGTATCATCACATACCAAGGTCTTCTATTGTAATGCCAACAATGAATTATTAGAAGCACATGTTCCCCCTAAGCTTGTGCCATCTGTTCACTGTCAGATCTGATCACTGCATTTGTCAGTAAGAATCATCAATGCATCATCATCAACCAGTTATTCATCAAATTATCAATAGCTTATGAGAGTCAAAAACACTTCTACATATCATCAACAAACCGTAGTCATCATCAATCAGAACATAATAGATAATTGATAATTGACTGAACCATATCAGACCCCTTTTCTTGAGTCTGTCCCATTGCTTTTTCTTCAAAACACTATATACGCGTCTGTGTAGCTTCTAACCCCCATACATATGTTAAAACACTTAAAAAAATTAAATTTCCTTAATTTTGGGCGGAGTTCATAGGTTTTACCTGTTACTCACCTCCTATTTCCCATGGCCCAACTATTTCCCAATTGAAAAAACTAATTTGGAGAAGTATAAATAAACCTCCATGGGAAGGACTTAAGGGAGAAGATATGATATATTGATACTATAGTGAGATTATCCTTGATTGAGTCTCACGAAATATCTGTGCCTTCTGCACTCCCAAAGCTTAAGGAAACCCTTGTTTCCTTGTTGGATATATCCTTCATCTTTCTTGAAGATATCCTTGTATTGGTGATGGAGGAATATTGCTGAGGCCTGGAAAGGACGGATCCAGAGGATGGTTCCGCTTGGAGCCAGAGAAGGACTAAGGTCGTGTGTGCATGCTTCTGTGTCTTTACACAGTTGCGTATGCAATTTTTTGAATTGTTTTTTCAAATATTTTTGCCCAGTTAGGTCTACTGCCTAGTGTTTTATGCTGTTGTATGGTCATCTGTGGTCTAAAGAACTCAATTTTCCTACAAGCTTTCTTTTTCAAAATCTCCTTCTCACTGAAAAGTCTTGTTTGGCCTAGGATTGCTTCTTAAGCAAGTTTGTAGTTTGTGTCTTGGGTTCAAGGCTTCATTTTGAAGTCCTTGGATGTTTTGGTTTTCAAGAACAAGAAATTGATTTTGATTTCATTTTCAACCCAGATTTTAAGTTCCTTTTCTTTGATTTTCCTTGTTTTATGGCCTTGTTGCTTTTCATGCCTTTTTGAGAGTCTTTTTGGCAAGTTTGGAAGTATTTATTTCTTGACATTTTGTTGGTTTTCCGAAAGCTTTTGCTGTTGTTTGGATCAATTTGTGCAAGTTTGTAGTCTTTCTTCATTTATTCATGAGTTTTATAACTTGCGAGATTGGAAGACTCCTTGTACTTATTTCTTGATCTTTAATTTTTAGTAGTACTTTTGTGACTTCAAAAAGTTGATTTTGTTTCCTTAAAAGAAAAAACACAAAAACATTGCTTTTTGTTTTTCTTTTTCCAAGCTTTTGGTTTACGGTTTCTTTTGTTTTGTAGTTGAGAAGTGAATTGTGATCTTTTGCAATTTGTGCTGCTTTCTTTGGAGAGAGATTTGTTTTTAATTTTTTTTCCCTCTTCATTTTCAAGTTGGCTTATTGTCTCTATAAAGAAACACATTTGCTTGTGAGTGTTATTTAGGATCTTGCATCATCATTTTGACTGGCATTAGGTTAGTTTGCATTTTAAGCATTCTTAGTCTTTTTAGATTTTCGATGTGTGTGGATTGCTTCAGAAAAGAAAAGAAAAACATTTGGCTTATATATAGGTTTTCCTAGAACCCAAGTAGAAATCACTCTTCATCGAAGAAAATGGCTGCATCCATATAGTTAGTTTTCTATTGATTTCTTATGTGTCATAAAACATCATCAATTTCACTCTCATAATTCCCCGTGACTTAAAGAACAACTATATAAAATCAAGCGATCTAATAAAATGAACTAGACCTTTTCTTGTTGTCTTTAATAAATGCCAACAAGTTTAGGTTCATTAGGGCCTTGGAATAGGTGAGTGGAGAGTTAACTCTCCAAGGCTGCTCAAATTACAAAACTTAGAAGTTGAATAAAGAGCGAAACCCAATATCATTAGAAAGACTAGGAAAGCTCTGTGACTGGGAGTTAAGCACAAGGGAGAGTGAAGACAAGGAAGAGAGGTACCCCCTCTCCTACTTGTTGGATCCTGCCTCATGACTGTTCTGCCCAGCTTTTGATACGAGTTGGTATCCATAGTTTCCTTTCCTAGGGATCGCATTGATGGCTGCAGAGGGGAATCCCGTGGCACTTGAGGTTGATGTTGCATCACGTTCAACAATACTTCTGGAGGGTAACCTTGCGAAGATTGGATGCTTTCACCAGCAAAGGTTGTTGTATGGAGGTTAGCGTAATGCTTCTGATACCTTTGCTAGTAGGTCTGGGGCGTAATTACCCCATTATATTTTCAGAAGGCCATTGATTTTGACTTTCTTGTATTTTGGTGTCCAGTCCTATTCACACGGAGCATAAATACTTGAAAGTTGTTTGATTGCTTGTATCTTTAGGGACTTTTAGAGAGTTCTCTTTGCTCTTAGTTGGCCTAGCTTTACAATTTTTTGAGTCTTTAAGTATATCTCTTAAAAATAATTCAAAGTGGCTGATCAACCGACTCATCGGTCCAAGAGACTTCGTGGGCTATCATGTATGAGTCCTGAGCCTTCTCCTCATAGGCGTAGGAGAAATCCTGCTAGTGGTTTTCAACAAGGGGAAACAGGCACATCGGCGATCGATCCTCCAGTTGGATTTATTGATTCACAAGATAGACCTAGTACAAGTAGAGAGTTAGAGAGGAACACTCTAGTTCTTTCTCGAGTCATCTTCCAATCAAAAGACAATATTGATGTTGAAGAGATTTCTGAGTATATTGCGGCTCCTAATTCTCCTCTTCCTCCCGATTATCCATACATTTTATTATACGTTGGGACTCTAACCAACAGACTTTCGAGCCCAGGTCTATATCGATATTTTCCTTCAATGACCACTGTTGGAAGCATGGCATCCATGACAAGTGCTATGAGTATGTAAACTCCTGAATTCATACAAGGAGGAGGAACCATTTCTATACCTTCCGTTACTCCTAGCACTACTATACTTGGTTCTACTTCCATTCCATCTTCGAGTGAAAGTTCTCTAGCGGTTACCTCTAGCATTGGAGTTTTCCCTTTTGGAATGCCGGTCAGCGTGATTCCTTTAGTTCCTTTAAGTATTCCATCTTCTATCTCCACATCCATGGAAAGTGGATCAACTTCTTTTCAGGGTTTCCCATTTAGGGGTGGTCATATACCACATTCCAATCCAACTTTCGGATAGATGCCTTTTTCCTCTACGGGTCAAAGTTACAATCCATTTCAAAGTTGGACAAACCCTATGGTTAGTGGGTTAGGAGACGGGAATCAATCTTATTTTGACCAACAAGGGAATATTCTATATTCTTCTATCAGTTCTTTCCAGAAATTTTCTCCCTATGCTAATTCATGGAACCCTTACCAAGGGCTTTCTGCTCCTTTTAACACTTCTGTAGGGGGAACTTTACTAGTTTTAGAGGTTTTTCGGTAGGAGTTGGTCAAAATCTGGTTTTTTTTGGACCACAAGGAGCTCCTTATGGTTCAGTTGGGTCTATGAGTTACATCAGGCAACCTGGTGCCTTCACAAATCAAGGCCAATTATTTTCAGAATGTTGGGAATTCTGCCCACACCAGGTGGAATCCTCAAGGTCCCCCACGACTCCCTTTTCTAGCAACGTTAAACTTACCAGATCTCTCTAAATTGACTAATGATCCGATTAGGTATAACCTGGTTTGGCCTCTGGTCCAAACCAAACTTCCCTCAGATATACCAAAATTCGAGGGGAAGACTGGTGAAGATCTGAGTGACCATGTAACCACTTTCCACTTATGGTGTTCATCCAACTCCCTGATAGATGATTCAATCAGGTTGAGATTATTTCAACGTACCCTAACTAGAAATGCAGCTAAGTGGTACATAGAAATTCTAGGGGGCACCTTCACTTCTTTCGGCGATTTGGCTACTATCTTTTTGAACCATTTTCAATTGTCTGCCCAATATGATGTTGGAACTTAGCTTCTGGCTAAATTCCAATAGGATCAGGCAACTCACATTTTGGATCATATCCATGAATGAAGGAGAAGAAAGAGGCTCATTAAAGTCGATATTCCACAAGAATTCCTTCTTGAATGGTTTCTTAAATCATTACAACTTTAGATATCTAAGGACATGTCCCTCTCTAGTGTTTTCACCGAAGAGTAGGATATTTTCAGAGCCTAAAAGTTGGAACTTATATATTCTCAGTCTAGGGTTCTTCAAAAAATTCTACCTGATGCTCCTAGATCCTAGGTGGATATAGCCAAACTGAAGCCAGGTCTCCATGCCGACGACCTAGTCGGATCAATTTTCCAATATGGCTAACCTACTGAATCAATTGCAACAGTTGTCTTTACAAACTGCTTCTTTTATGCAAGCATCACTGTATGTATATAAACCTTCCCAAATAACATCTATAAACTCCGTCCAAACTTCTAACCCCAAAGGAAACCAACAATCTGATGGGAAGAAGAAAGGACGAGGTAGGAAACAGAGCCAGGATGGGAATGACAATGCAAACAAACCCAACAATGATGCTGGAGGGAGTAGGAAAGAGTCCAAGAAAAAAGTAAAATTTACATGCAGGTTATGCAATGGGGATCATTTGACTCATCTTTGCCCTAAGATCCAGGATGCTCAACACTTGTTAGTGCAACAGAGGTCCTCTAGCTCCCAGGCTACCCTCACTAACCCTTTTCCCTAAGGGCATCAATTACTTGCTAGCGTGAACTCTAGTATTGGTACCCTTGCTGGGGGAAACCATGAAGGGGATAATTTTTCAAATGTATACATGATGAGCTTGCATATCAACGTCGCTACACGATCGTGTGATTACAGTGAATTGGAATCATCTAAGGCTAAGTCTGCTTTCGATGCCTTAGAGCCACTCAATATTGATAGGCCCTCTATTGAGTCTATACCACGGATGTTGAAAGGCTCTGCAAAGTGCTCGACCATTAACTCTAATGCTAGGGAAGATCATAAATACTTGATTGTAGAAGATTTGGCTCAAAGTCCTTATGCTATGCCAACGTTAGAGGTAATCCATTCGTGCCCCACTCAGAGGAGTGCATTACACTCAAAAATCAGAGCAGTAGATCCAAAAAATTCTCTTGTGCTCACTTTTGATATGTCAAATGTCAAAAAGAGACTCCCCCATCATATGGATTTTCAGATAAAGTCTACATATCGAAATACCAACATCTTTCGAACCATTATCGATGAGGGAGCTTCCACATGTGTGATGTCCATGTCATGTTGGAAGACCATTGGATTGTCTCAAGTTGTTCCTTCGCCGACTCTATTGACAACATTTGATGGACATTCTCATAGGCCGAATGGGATTATTCTAACCTTTCCCATCTATGTTGGGGGAAAGGTTGTAAATAGTGAGGTAGAAATAGTTGACGTGAATCTAGATTACAACCTCCTCTTAGGCAGGAATTGGATTTACGAGATGGATGCCATGATTTCATCATTATTTCGTATCCTTTGTTTTCCTCATGAGGGGAGGATTTTAGAAGTTGGTGAGATGGACTATTCTCTGGGTGACTCCCATTCATCTTCTAATTCTACTATTCCATAGGCAACCTGTAGAGAATTTAGGAGTTGGGATGTACTCTTCTTTAATGGGTATTTCTGATCTTCCTTCTCCTATAGCTAGAATCAATGCTATTTCATCCTCCAAGGGACCTTCTCGAAGAGAGTTCTTTTGAAATCATTATTTTTCAGACCCTTGGCCTTTACCTTCATCTAACACCAGATTAGATGGAGGGCAGGTAGGTGGAATGGCATGTCCTATGTCTACAGTAGAAATTGCTTATCAGTCTATTGTTAACTCTGTAGACTCCCATCCTACTCCTTTCTCACCAGAGGAGTTAGATGGAGATGTGGCTCTGGCATGGACCCTTGATTCAACTTTAGCTCAGGATTGCTTAGATACAGTCTTACCATATGGAGAAGCAATCCTAGAAGCAATTATGGGTGTTGATAGACCATGGGATGATCTACATCATCATTCATATTTCCTTCCTCATTTGAAAGAAATTGAGTCAAGTTTGTCCAATCCTTATACTAGTGATGTTCATACAATTTTAAACCCTTTGGCCCTAGCGCAATTTTCTGCCGAAGGTAACATGTCTATTATCTCACAAAATGTACCAGTGAACATCTCTAGGAATCCTAACATAATCGAAAATGTCTTCATCGGAGCTGACTGTTTCCCTGAAGAAATTCAAATTTAACCGATCTATTCAAAGAGTTTTGTGATGTGTTCACTTGGTCTTATGAGGAAATGCCTGGAATAGATCCATTGATTGTCCAGCATGAGATCAAGACATACGAAAATGTGAAACCTATTCGTCAAAAACTTCAACCGGTTAACCCTAGAAAAGTAGTAGCTATTAAAGCTGAAGTCAAAAAGCTACTAAAGGCAGGTTTCATATACCCCATTCCTCTAACTGAGTGGGTCTCTAATCCAGTCCCCATAGACAAAAAGCAAGGAATGATTCGAGTATGTATTGAATTTAGGGACCTAAATAAGGCTTGTCCGAAAGACAATTACCCCACCCCCTTTATTGATCAAATTATTGATGAATGTGCAGGTAATGAATTTTTTGCGTTCATGGATGGATTCTCTGGTTACAATCAAATTAGTATCTGTCCAGAAGATCAACACAAGACAACCTTTATTTGTCCTTGAGGTATGTTTGCGTACAAAAAGATAACTTTTTGCCCAAAAAATGCTAGAGCCACTTTTCAGTGGGTCATGTCTTATGCTTTTCACTACATCAAGCATGTTATTGAAGCATATCTAGATGATCTAGCTGCTCATTCTTGAAAGAGAATTGATCATCCTAAGCACCTTCGGTTGATCGATAAGCGGTGTCATTTTTATAAAATCCAGTTGAATCTGAATAAGTGCGTTTTCACAGTCACATCTGGTCGGTTGTTAGGATTCATCGTGTTAACAAAGGGGATTCATGTTGATCCATTCAAGGTTGAGGAAATACTTCAGTTGCCTCCCCTGTCTTCCATACATCAACTTCAAAGTCCTAAAGGAAAAGCAAATTTCTTGAGGATATTTATAGCCAATTATGTCGAGCTCACTAAAGGATTTATGCATTTGCTTAAGAAAGGGGTCCCATTTTTATGGGATGATTTCGCGCAATGATCTTTTGATTCTTTGAAAAAAGTATTAACCTCTGCTCCATTGTTGAGTCCACCTGATTATAACATAGATTTCCTCTTGTATCTCGCTACACTAGAATCAACCATTGGTATGGTTCTGGTTCAGGAAGATGATGCCTTATGCATGTAATCTACTATCTAAGTTGAGGCTTGATAGGTCATGAACTACACTATTCTCCCATCGAGAAATTAGATTTGGTAGCTGTCCATGTTGTCCAGCAGCTTTGGCATTACAATCTGCTTCAAAAAACATTTGTCTTAGCAGCTGTCAATCCATTTCAATTTGTTCTCAATAGGCAAGTGATTGGGGACAAATATAATAGATGGATTGTCATTTTGCAAGAATTCGATCTCGAATTCTTGTCGGATAAATCTAAAAAATATTTAATATTTGCAGAGTTGGTATTTGAGCTTCCTTTTTTCACGAGGAAAATTTTCCTGATGAACATTTATTTCTTATTTCTTCACAAGATCCTTGGTATGTGGATATCATTATATATCTCTAGACTTCGAAGTTCCCACCCACTTTTTCCAAATATGAGCGTAGAAATTTAAATCACCTTGCTAAGAATTATGTTATTAAAGGTGACACATTGTATTGTCCCGGAATTGATTCAATCCTTAGGCATTGTTTAACATTGGAAGAAGCCGAATCGGTTCTTAATGATTGCCATAGTGGAGCTTGTGGCGGTCATTTATCTGGGTTTGCAACAACCAAATTTTTTTGCGGGCAGGCTACTTTTGGCTTTTGATCTTCAAATAGTGTATTGAAGCAGTCAAAATATGCCATCCTTGTTCAGTCTATACTTGGAAAATGCGCACACATCCAGCTCTACTTTTCCCTATTATCACTGTCGGTACTTTCACGAAGTGGGGCATTGATTTTACTACTTGTCATCCGCCTTTGGTGGGAGATCACAAGTACACCATAGTGGTTGTGGACTACTTTACAAAGTGGGCTGAGGCCATGCCCACTTTTAAGAATGACAGTGAAACAATGATCTTGTTTTTCTTCAATCAAGTTATTTCCCGATATTGGCTTGTTGGGGCTTGACCTAGGTTCAGAAGTGTTTTAGCCAAACAAATCCCGCACTATCGGCCTTTTCGGAAATAGTTCGCAGATCGCAGGCAGAGTCCTCACCCGAGGTAGTAGGGGAGGGTGCTAGAACCAGGTTTCTGCACCCTAGGGATGTCTTGATGAGGTCTGGAGGGGTCGCGCACCGATCTATGAACTTATGCTAGTCCGCGTAGCAATCCGGTCTTTGCGAAGAGCTGCAAGGGGGAGTGTTTCTTAGATACTTAGTCTTAATGCCGATATTATAGATCTGAGTTATTATTTAAGGTCTGTAAGCGAACACTTAACAGTTAAACCCAGAGCACGTAAGCTTAAATCATGAATAGCATAAAAGAATAGATCACAATAGATACATCAACTAGAAGGTAACCAGATTAACAATAGTTCAGAATCAGCTTAGCTTTATTAATGTCTTTGTTTCAGTACAATCTATCTCCTACCCTACACACACAACTGTAGGGGTTCACGGACATAGCTACGGACTCTACCAGGCCTCCGCGCACACAACTATGGAGCCTCTATCTCCCACTACGACCCAAGACTCGGACTTACAGACTCAGATTACTCTTGTTTTCACAAACCCATACATCAAAGCTATGATTCCAAAAAAAATGTCTTCTAATCCTAGATCCTTGCTCTATTTATACATTTCCATGGTCCACAAACCATGGGCAAGCCAACACATTCTATATTAATCTATAATATTTTTAGGGCAGACTACCCTTGGACTTTAACCGTTACAATTTGCACTTCTCGAACTTTGCGGAACTTTTACCATATTTTTTACCCAAAATTGCGGGCTTCAAGCCCAAAAACCATTATGTGGGGGATTTACTGCCCAACAAGCCCCCAACACAATCATCGTGACTCATCCCGAGTCACTCGGCTGGTATGGTGATCTTTGCTCGGAGTTCATTCAACAACTTTTGCACTTCTCTTACTTTTGCAACACATTCTTCTGCCATCTTCTGTACTTGTTGCATGCGAACCACAGACACATCATTAGCAGCTTCACTTGGTTCTCGTAGTTCATCTACTGCCTACATATGAGCTAACTTTCGCTCGATGTTGGCGGTGACCACAAATGCCTCATTAAGCCATGGCTGTATGCGTTCTTTAAGGAATGCCTCTTTCTGATGAGCGACATCAACTTGTGCCTTCAGATCCCGGGCCTCCCTCATTTTGGCCAATCGCTGGGTAAGGGCAACGTTTGTGCAGTCCTTCGGATAGTATCATAGGCTTGTTGCAACTCTCGTGCTTCAGTCTTTAACCGATGCAATGTTGGATCTCCCTGTAATGAATTAACCATGCTAAATGGCTGATCTAGAAAACCGGTACACTCTTGTATGGCACGTGCTATTGCTTCCTGCCCGGATTAGATGTCACGTTGCCACTGCTCTCTAAGTTCTGGTGGTGTAGAAGACTGCACCTTGAGTGTTAGTTCGACAATCTTAAGCTAAGGGCAAACTGTACTTTTTCTGCTTCTTCCTTTGCATTGCAGAACCCATTGGCCAACTTGTGAATGTGTATGCCTATCAGTAAATCTACTGTAATCTCGAGCTCAGGGGCACGGCAACATGCTTCCTACACAACTTGCTCCAACTACTGATTTTGTGCCACTGCTTCATCTCGTTGGAGGCTCAACTATTCGATGTTAATTCTTTGCTCGCTGAGTAGCTGTACTGTGCAGCCTTCCCTAGCATGAAGCTCCATCGTTGCGCCATCTTGTAGTTGATATAAAACTTCTTGCGGAAGAGCAGCCAAGTTTAATCCCAGCCCCGAGAGTTGGCCTACCACAGCTTTGTCCTCCGTGTTGTCAACTGTCAATGCTCCGATTGGAAGTGCAATGATATTAGCCATTTTGCCCTGCAGGAGCTGCTCAGTTGCTGCTGTACCCATAGCTCCCTAGGCACCTACCATGCCCAGCTGTGGGGGCCGTGCTTGAAGCTCCTGTAGTTGCATCCTTAGTGCCCCCAACACAGTCTGCTGCTCTGTCATTGCCTCATCGAGTACCTCCCTGGTAGCTTCGCGCACTATATCCCTGATGTCACATAGGTCACCCTCAATCAATGTGATAGGCTTCATGCCCAGCTTGGATGCCTTGGTCTTCTTCCTTGACCTTGACCTTTCTGTCGCTTACGGTCGTTTTAAGGGTGAATAGGTGGTGCTGGGCTTTGTACCTTCCGTCAAAGTATCCATTTCCGGTTCTGTAGTTACGTTCGGGCCTCTTTCGTCTTTTGTTGTAGTAGCCCCTCCTATTGTTGCCTTGTGCGTGGTAGCCTGTGCTGCCTCCTAGGATGCCCTTGCTCCCTCAGCAAGTTGTTCATTTCACTTCTGCTGTGCCAGAGATTTGGCAGCAACCTTCTGTTTTTGGATTGCAGCCTCATCGCACCCTACCACATCTGGTCCACACCTCTCTAGTGGCTAGGTATCAAGTACAACGAAGACAACATCATCAATGGCGATGAAAGGAAGCATGGTCCATGTCTTCTCTGGATCCTTGCACGTCTTGATATAAACGTGGTGCATATCTGCCTTAAATTCAACAACGCTCTTTACACTGTCATATACTTCGGTGGTTAAGTAGGTTTGCTGGTTGATCCACTGTCGTATGCTTTCATTCATTAGTATCTAGAAAATCTTGACTTCGCAGATTCTTGCGACATCCCTTGTTGCCCATAGTGATGCATATTTGGCTGCTTCTAGCCAATCCTGGTCCAGGGGAGGAAGCTAACTATCCTCAGGCAATTCAGTTGTAACCAATAGGATGGATAAGAGTAGCCACACATAGTGGAAGGTCTTACCCTCCTGGGCTTCCTTGCAGTTTGTTAGAAATTCGTTGCAAAGGAACTGTGCCCATTAAACCGTACCCCTTCCGCTCATTGCTCAGGTAACATGATGACTGTTGCTGGTACCTCATTGCCTCATCATTTTCTGATTACCTTCCCTGCCAGCAATTGGGTAGGAATGCAGACCCTTTTGTTCTGAATGCTAGTGATAACATACCCTCTCTACATTTTCTCCAAGTTGTATTTCTTTTTCATGGTTTCCGCAATCGTCAAGTCGGCACCTGTGCCCACTATTTCTGTGGGATCCCTTCCCTCATAGGGAAGCCAAGAGATCCTATGAATGAGTTCCACCGTGATGGGGATGGGTTTTCCTAGCCATAAGTACCCATCGTGAAGTAGGCAGAGCAGTTGCCTGATGATCAATATTGTGATTGAGGCCCTATGAAAATGCGGAATTGATAGTAGGTGGAGTAGCCCAGCCTCCTCCACCTTTTGGAGCCATTCCTTCAGCTGTAGTATTGTAAAAGCTCCCTCTGTGCTATGCTCCATCAGTTCACTGGTTTCCAAATGAGGAAACTTCTCAGTATCCATGAGGTCCCAGTCTTCAAATTTCATTGTCGGAATGCGGCCAAACTACATTCCTTTGAGTGGAACCCCTTTGGGGAGGGATGGGGTTATAAGCTTGCTCTGAATAGCATCCAAATCTTTAGGTACCTTGACCCTCCCTTTCCGTGGAGGGACATACTTGGGTTGTTTTGTAGGGACCCGCACTAGTTGGATATCCTCTTCTATCTCTTCCTCTGGTTCCATCTCTTTGACATATGTCGAAGGATCCTCTTCCTCGACGTCGATCTCAATAGTAATAGTTTTTCCATTTTCTTCCAGCGATAGTTTGCCGAAGCGCGGATTTCGTGGAGATGTCCGGACCGGTCCTGCTACCTGTGGTTCCTTCTTGGACTGCGGCGTCCGGGGTGATTTAGGGATCTCAGCTGTTCCCCCAACTTGCGGCGTAGGGTTCTACGTAATGTCCTTGGCCCTGGTTGTCATCTCAATTGTGGTCTCCTGCATATCCTTTGATAATGCTCGAAACCACAGAGTTTCTCTCAGTAGTGCCTCAATCATCATGCACCTATCTATTGGCTCATGGGTCAACTTGCTATGCAAAGTGCCAAGGCTTATTTGTGCCTTATATGAGTCTTTGAATTTAAATTTAACCGTTCCCTCTATTCATGGCTCATTAATGTGAGTTTGGCCGTACATCCATTTAACCCTGTGCCTTAATTGCCTGCCATCCGCTCCTCGGTGTCTTAAATGGGACATCTTGTCATGAACAGTATCTGCAATGGTCACTCTCCATATTTCGCATGCATCAGCGCAGTCCCTGGAACGTGGACATGTTCTGTGCTTCATGCTGATTTCGCTTGCCATGTCCACTCCGTGCAACCTTCCTATAGACTTATTTATAGTCGCGCACCCTCTTCCAACCGTGTGGAGCGCTGAGACTGTGTCCCCTACAGATAGTCAGGTGGCGCACCCCTGGTGCGATACTTCAATTTTTCTGCTATCCCAGGCTGAGGGCACCTTTCTAGTACCGTTTTATATGGTAGCCCATCTCATTCTACTGTATATGGTACACTCCTCCATTTGTGTGGCTGCAGCCATGATAGCAGGGTCGCAGCTTGTTTTAGTACCAAGGTAGACCCGACCAGGCCTGGTTCCCTTATTTGCAGATTCGCATGGCCTACTTGTGTAACGCCAACTTTCATTTTTCTAATTTCTTCATCCAACATTGCAATTTCCTCCTCATCCATGCCCACTCTTCATCTCTTTCATGAAGCCTTCTGCTGCAGTGCCGAACGACTTCCTATGACCTTCGAATTCCTTTTCCCTGGTCCTCTATGGGCTGGGAAGTTTCTGCTGTCTTCTTGGTTCCATCTCGTCTCACCATTGATAAGATCACCCTCACTCTCCTCCTTTTTTTGACGGTCTTATAGGCCCATTGAACCCCTGGTACATGCACATTCCCATCGGTTCGTCTTATCAGGCGAACATTGTCCATATTCCCACCTGTTTTCCTTACTGTTTTGTTGCGAACAACTAGCGGCATGCATCAATTTTCCTGCTGTTGTGGCAAATTTTGATTTTTGGTTCTTTATCACACAACATACATTTGCATCTATGTCAGTGGGGGGCACTCAAGTCACTTTGCGCCCTCCTTCGATACTCATGCCAGGTCCTCCTAGTTTTCTGATGTGTACTCCTTCTTGGTGCAATTGTCACGTGAAACACCCTTGTTTGCGCACCGTGCCGCTTCCATTTCAATATCATCTTTTCAGAGTGGCCTATGGATTCCCTCGCATACGCCGTACCCTCATCGGTTGACAGTTCCCTTTCTTCAGTTGTCACACATCATAGCGATCTAACCATCATATTGAAATTTAGTGTTGTTACTTCATGTAATCGGTTCTGCCATCGCTCTATCTCTTCATCATAATTTGATGTGCAGGAACTATCGTGTTCCCATGAGATTCCCCCATCTTCTGTTAGATTCACCCGATCCCGGTCTTGCGCTGTTATCTGGTAGATGCAGTCCAGTTCATCATGGCTGTCCTCATCGTGCACCGGTTCAGTGTAGCACGCACCTTCAGTTGGGTCCAATGGAACTATCACACGTAGATACTTTTTCTGGAATATCATTTTCCACCTTTTTAGGTCGATGACTCCATTCATGTTCGTGGCTCAGTATATCCCTAATAGTCTAGGGTAGGGATTTCTGTCATCCACAATTTCTATTATCTTGAAGTCTATTTGAGTACTGATGCCTTCAATGTCCACTGTCACCCCTTGCAATCCTCCCATCAGTAAAATATTTTGTTGGTTGGCCATCCATAATTGAATAGGAGACAATTGCAGCATGGGCTTGCCCATGCGTTCCCATGTCTATTTTGGAAATACATTTGCATCTGACCCTAAATCCAGGATGACCTGATCCATCTCATATTCACCAATTTGCACCGTCATTCACATTTCTCGTCCAGTACGCAGAGCATGATTTCTAAGCTTCCGGACCACACGTGGCTTTCCTGACCCTGCACACTTAGTGATCAACTCTTGTAGTCCCTTTTCTGCTTTATTATCACGTAGCAGCTTCATACATGTCTCTAGATAGGTAGTAAGCATAGAATGATCCATTCCTGGCTCAAGTTGATCCTTACTACCTAAAGTAGAGGCTTCCGTGAAGCTCTCCTTAGCTTCCTTAAATGCTTCCTTCACATATTCTATCCTAGACTCAAGTTCCTTTGCAGGAATCTCGCGACCCTTCCCATCTTCTCCAGGCTATTTCCTCTTATCATCCCCCATTGTTTCGCCACTTCTGGGTACCATGTTTATGCTAGGGTCCTCTTCGCGCGGTTCAGACCTCATCATTTGGATATTTTGAGTTGGTGTAGATTGCAGGACCCCTTTCTCGTGCATTTAGGCAATCAACTTTGGAAAATCTATCATTTCATTGTCAAACTGCTCATAGTATAGACAAGATATTCTCGCCAGGTTGGTACAATCATGAGCATAATGCATCGGACCTATGCAATTATAACAGATCAACTGTCTGTGCCCCCATCTAGGTCCCATTCCTCCTCTCCCTTGTCGTCGCCCTTGGAATCCTCCACACGGCCCTGCAGTTGGATCGAAATCTCACGTTTCAGTTTGCATTTGATAGGCTGGGGTCCTATCCATCATTAGCTCATAGCTTTTTCATGTTTGCTCGCCATGACCTATTGATCTATAGAAGTTGCAATACAGTTGCTGCAGAGTCTGGGTATACTTCTACAACAGGTGATAATTGTCAGTTGCGTGCTTTCCTCCTATTTGACAATTCGTGCACCAGAGTGCGGGTGCTACACTTGGTCCTGCTTGTACCTCTAGTCCCACTGGCATCGGTCCCCCGGTCAAGTAGTTCGCAAACACCAGACAATGATCCTTATCGTGACCTTGGCCTTTACATTTTATGCACCACACCTCTTCGCACGCTTCTGGTTGAGGTGCCTTATTCTGTTTAGAAATTTGCATTTGTTATGAAACCAACTCAAGAAAAGATAGAAAAGATAGATCAACGCCTTAGAATTCAGCCTCTTCGAGGGGGCAACCTCCTTTACATACATAAATGAACAATTCTTGGATGATACAAATGAAAAGATCTCCTTTCTATATATAGGAGTCTAAGGGGTCATAACATAACCAGAGCCGACATAACAATAATAATGTAAGGGCACAATAATAATAATAGTGGGCTTCTCTGGGGCACAATAGTAACAATATGGGCACTACATGGGTACATCAATATAATAAGTGGTTTGTACTAATAACAATAAGGGGTTACACTAGTAGTATAGGGGCCTAACATGCCCCTCTCCTTCAAAAAGCGTTGTCCTCAACGCTTGAGTAGTTCTTGATGCTTTTGTATAAAATTCTTGTCCTCCATGTGGAATCTTCAGCAGGTAAGTTCTTCCACTTGATGATATACTCTGAAATTGATCAATTTCGTAGCTGTCGGGTTCTTGTTTCTATGACTGCTGCAGGTTCCAATATGATTTTTCCTTCCTCTTCAATTTCTAACAATATTGTTTGAATTAAGATCTTTTGCAACTTTTGAATAAGTGGCCATACTTCTTCCTCCTTCTCATTCATCCCTTGCTTTGTTTATCCAATTTGGTTGGATAATAGAAATAGCACAAAAGAATGCTTCCACATCCTCATCCTTGAAGAGTTGTCCCATTCGGTAAGGTCGTCGGTTTTTAAGTGCATGTAGTATTGCCAACATTTCCTTCTCATAAATAGCTTGCTTGATATGTAGCAGTAAAAATACCCAATCACCTACGTCAAAACATTTTTTACTACGATGTTGATCTACCTGTTGTTTCGTTTTATTTTGCACCGAAGTGGCATTATCCTTTAAAAGTTGGAGAACTTGTTGTTGATGCTCGATGTGATCTCTCACTGCTTGAACCTTTTTCTTCTTGATATGTCCTTCTATGTCTAGAGTTTGAGGAGTGATAATTTCTTCCAATCCTTTACAAGATATGGTCGGATTCATTTCTTGATGCTCGATGTGATCTTCTATCTTGATAGTTTGAGGAGTGGTAATTTCGACCAATGAATTACAAGATATGGTTTGATTCATTTCTTATTTCTCAATGTGATCTTTCACTCCTTTCACCCTTTTCTTCTTGATATGTCCTTCTATCTTGAGAGTTTGAGAAGTGGTAATTCTTGCCAATGCTTTACAAGATATGGTCTGATTCATTTCTTCTATCTCTGGGGTTGGATTCTGGTGTATATCCTCTTCTTTTGATGTTTCTTGGTCCTTTTCTTCCTCATCTTCATACTCTATGTAAAATTATTTCTTCTCAACACACTTATAACCTTTAGTGCATTTGCTATCACAATTGTAACAAAGCCCTTTTTCTCTTTTTTCTTCCAATTGTTGTGGTGTAACCCTTGTAGGTTGTGGAAGGCATAGGAGAAACAACACTTCCATATTTATAGTTGTGAAGGGTATGCTTCATAATTTTGCTTTCCAATATGTCACAAAGCCCTTTTACTCTTTCCAATTGTTGTTGTGTTGCTCTAAAGAAGGTGTTGCTCTTTGTATCCTCATAATGT
>APFE030257846.1:475644-493889 GCA_000404065.3 Pinus taeda
CTCATCTTGCTTTTTCTTGATTTTAGGAGCTCGATCTTGAAATGACTGTAACTCTGTACTTTCAGATCTTTAAGTTCTGAAACTAAGACCTGTAGTAGTCCTTTATGCCCTCTTTCCAATGCCACCAGTTTGACCCCAATTGGATTCTCCAATGAAGAGTTATGCCAAATCTCCCACAGTGACCAGATTATAGACTAGTTCAGTAGAGCGAACTTGTACGACGTGCCACGAGTCACTGTTTCAACCTTTGGATCCCCAAAATGTACACAAGAAACTACAATCCGTCCTCTTTCTATACCTTCTTACAAAATGTCAATCTGATGCTCAGAGAGAAAGTTATGACGATTTTCCCCAGGTCACCTGTTTTGAATGTAATTCAGGAGTCTACAAAAAGACCAACTTCTTCAGATCATATCTCCGAAAATATCGTGAAAAAAGCTCTGAAATTCGGACCCAAGGTTCAGCGCGATTTCTTCTCAAATGGGTTTTTTTTGCGACTTCTGAAACACAGAAAAAGTTATAGCGAAAATGCCACGATGACCTGTTTGGAGCAGCGAAACCCTAGAATCCAAAGCTCTGATACCAAATGTTATGAAACCAGCTCAAGAAAAGATAGAAAAGATAGATCAACGCCTAGAATTCAGCCTCTTCGAGGGGCCAACCTCCTTTACATTACATAAATGAACAATTCTTGGATGATACAAATGAAAAGACCTCCTTTCTATATATAGGAGTCTAAGGGGTCATAACATAATCAAAGCCGACATAACAATAATAATCTAAGGGCACAATAATAACAATAGTGGGCTTCTATGGGGCACAATAGTAACAATATGGGAACTACATGGGTACATCAATATAATAAGTGGGTTGTACTAATAACAATAAGGGGTTACACTAGTACTATAGGGGCCTAACAGCATCTCTAAGCATAGGTTTTGTATTTGCACGTGGATTTGCTGAACTCCCAACCTAGGATCTTGTATTGGAGTCTCATGCAATCTCATCGATATCTCTAATGCTTCAGCCTGAGTTGAGATCTTTTGCTGTGACAGTGCTGTCCTCAGATGTGGTGTCAAAGATGCCACAAACCAAGAGCGGTGTGCGCATTCGTCAGTGCCATGTTAGCTTCACAGATCGTACTTTTCAGTCTCTGATCTAGATCCTAAGGGGTTTCACTTGGCAGCATTGCGATCTCCTTGAATTTGATGATTGACTACATCTCTAATTTTGGTCGGCTAAATTTTTTGTTCAATGCATCCTAGATCTCCGCTATACTAGAATTTGGGTGATTGCTAGAATGCTTTATTTACTATGTCAACGTGTAGTCCTGCAGTGCGCTCACCAAAGTAGCCTTTTTGATGTTAAAATTTGTAACGCCTTGGGCTTCCCATACTGCCTTCACCACGAACCAGAACTGATCTGGTTCCTCATTTCCTACGTTTTTAAATACAGGCAACTTGATCGCGCTTGCCATGTTAAACTTCTGGTTTGGTGGAAGGTGTGCTAAGGCCAACCACGAATTCATGCAGCTTTTTATCCCACCAATATTCAATTCCTTTTTTCATAGGGTTCCCTTATTCCGACATCAGACACCCCTTAGGAAAATCCCAGTCCAGGAAACAGAACCATTTGTTGGCTTGTTGGGGCATAATTCAGGTTCAAAAGTGTTTTAGCCAAACAAATCTCACACTACTGGCCTTTTCGGCAACAGTCCGTGGAGTGCGGACTGAGGTCTCACCCAAGGTAGTAGGGGAGGGTGCTGGAACCAAGTTTCCACACCCTAGGGATGTCTTGATGATGTCTGGAGGGGTCGCGCATGGATCTATGCACTTATGCTAGTCCATGCAGCAATCCTGTCTTCGCGAAGAGCCGTGAGGGGGGTGTTTCTTAGATCCTTACTCTTAATGCCGATATTATAGATCTGAGTTATTATTTAAGGTCTTTAAGAAAACATTTAATTGTTAAACCCAGAGCATGGCAGATTAAATCATGAATAGCATAAAAGAATAGATCACAACATATGCATCAACTAGAATGTAACCAGATTAACAATAGTTCAGAATCAACTTAGCTTTATTAATGTCTTTGTTTTAGTACAATCCATCTCCTACCCTACACACACAGCTGCAGGGGTTTGCGCACACAGCTGCGGACTCTACCAGGCCTCCGCAAACACAACTGCAGAGCCTCTATCTCCCACTATGACCCAAAACTCGGACTTACATACTCAAATTGCTCTTGTTTTCACAAACCCATACATCAAAGCTATGATTCCAAAAAAACTGTCTTCTAATCCTAGATCCTTGCACTATTTATACGTTTCCATGGTTCGTGGACCATGGGCAAGTCGACACATTCTAGATTAATCTATAATATTTTTAGGGCGGATTACCCTTGGACTTTAACCGTTACAATTCGTGCTTTATGCCCTTCATGGAACTTTTACCATACTTTTACCCAAAATTGCGGGCTTCAAGCCCCAAAACCTTTACGCAGGGGATCTACTACCCAACACCTAGTTTGGTATCCCTAAAGAGATTGTCACTAATCATGGCAGTCATTTCCAAAATCAACTGATGTATGAATTGGCTCTCGAGTTGGTTTCTGGTAGGGGTATTCATCTCTGTCTTATCCTCAGGCCAATGGGCAGGTTGAAGCTGTGAACAAATCCCTTAAAATCATCCTACAAAGGACGATTAACAAAGCTCTATCTAATTGGCACATCATGTTGTATCCGACAATTTGGTCATACCAAACGTTAGTTAAGACTGCCACTGGATTTATCTTTTCAACTGGTTTATAGATTGGAATTTATCTTCCCTGTTGAATGTGAAATTGCTTCCCTTAAACTAGCTGTTGAACTTCTTCTAGAGCCTTCTAGTCTTGAGGAGCACCTCGTTCATTTGGAGCATCTTGATGAGCAACATCGAGACGCTGCCACAATAAACAAAACCCATAAAAAGAGGGTAAAAACTCAATACGATAAAGTTGTCCGTCCTAGAATTTTTTCTGAGGGTGACCTTGTCTTGGACTACGATCAAGACAAACACGCCTTGGGGGCAGGCAAGTTTAAGCCTATGTGGTACGATCCCTTTATAGTCAAGCAAGTTTTGAAAAAGGGAGATTAGGAATTACTTGAATTTGAAGGAAAAAAGTTGGCGGAGCCCATAAATGGGCTCTACCTTAAGAAGTACTTTCCTTAGGCTTCCACTGAGCACTTACTTGTTTGTATACATTGTATGTTTGTACATATCTATCTATCAGTTTTATTGATGTTGATATTTTTGATCTGCTTTGGCAGGTATTGATGGATGATTCAATATATTTAGGATTCACCGATGGTGCGAGTAGGCATACCCAGAACCTTGCTTCTACGACTTGGGTGATTTATTATGCATCTGGCCAGTTGATGGTTTCAAGAGGGGTATGTATCAGTCCTACTTTGAATAATATTGCCGAATATACTTTCGTTATTAATTTTCTATCTGAAGTGATATCTCTTGATATTGATTCATTAGTGGTTTATTTAGACTCGCAACTGGTGGTATCTTAGCTGAACAACATTTATTGGGTACGGGATCCCTATTTGTATCGCCATTTTTTGAGAGTATGATTGTTGCAACGATCATTTATTTATCACATTTGTTCACATTCCATGATTAGAAAATTCCTTAGATGATTCTATTACTAATCAAGCCTTGGACTGGCATATAAATCATTCATCAAATTAAAAAGCATAAAAAATAATCAAAGTATTATCTATATATATGATCATCATAAAATCACATGTATATAGATAGAGTGTTTGTGTCCAAAATAATATACAAAAATCGAGACAAAATTCCCTACGAAATTTGGGCTTATGCTCATCATCATGGCTAATCATAAAAATATCTGATCATCTGTCTCGCCGGCTTAGGATGAGCAGCCCAGAAATAAACAACGACATTGGCCACACGCTGAAAGAGTTGCACCTAGTCCCGTGGTACTCCTACCATGCGACGCTGCATCTCCTCGGGTAGGTCCTCTATGGCTATCATGGGTACTTGGTGAGTCAGTCTCACCAAGTTCCTATGAACTACATGGAGAACTCTCTTTGTCTCAGCTGCAGTCCCTTCGACATCTCTTCCACGATGCCTATGTCGCGGAAATCTGTCAGGTCTCACTGGACCCACATCTGAAACATGATCATATATTTTGTAAGTGTCTTGTCTCATAAAAATATTTTTAAGTTCATTTATATTAAAAATCCAAAAAATCTTAAGAAATTCAAAGATAAAAAATTGTTACCTATGGCGCCCCATGTTGCATCTGGTGGTACTACTAAATTTGGATCTCCTCGGAAATCCATTCTGGGATAGGGGTAGTCATCGACTGCAATGAAATGTTGATCCCACCATGCAAAAAACTTGTCATCAAAAGTCATCCAGGGGACATCACCACCCCTTATGCATTTCATCAGGTCAACTCATCTACGGATCCCTCAGGATGCTGATGGTTGATAGCACCTTGGGTTGAAGCCCAGGTACCTTCTCAAAGAAGAACGAGCATAAGATTGTGTCGTATCCAAAATTCTTGGTTTGAACCTTCTTAATGGAAGTGAGTTGGTTCTTCATGTTGGTCAGTAGGGGTGTACACCAATCAAACACAGTAGTGAGGCATTCCACTGCTAGGTTCATGGATACTTGTGAGGCCTGATGTAAAGAAACAGAATCGTTTACCTTGGCGATGGTAAATAGTAGGATCTTCAAGGATAAGCTCTATACCTGCTTGATTGGAATCTCACTTCCAATCTTTTCAGGATGACCAGGATAGTATATGTGGATGTAGTATTCAATACTGAGACTACCTCTTGTCTTGCCAGTCAAAAGCACTATCTCTCCCCTTCGAGAAATACTGGTAATGAAGTAAATATCTTCGATCTCGATCCTTAGGGGCATCTGATCGATCATGAATGCGTCATTCTCTACACTCCAGTAATGAATCAACAACTCAAGCAATCGTGTGTTTGCTTTCATTTTTGGAATTTTAAAGAATTTTAGCAAGCACAACCTCTCAAAGCATCTAAAGCATTTTGATCCTCCATTACTTGGTTATTAAAAGAATTATAAAAGGGTTACCTGGAAGTTTTGGAGCGATTTGAATGATTGGATTTGACGCAGGAAGTTTTTTTTAGTTTGTCTCCACAACCCCTTGCTCAAAACACAAATGACAAAAATGTGAGTCCGAAAGTCCTTATATGGGTTGAAAAATGAAAATTATTTTTTCAAAAGTTGATTTTTATCTTATGGACTTTTTGACCTTTTGGCTTGGAGTGTCGGGAATGGGTTGTCTTTACAGGAAATTTTGGAGACTTCTTCAAGAAAGCATTTTGGTCCCATGATCGAAGATCTGCCATGGCAGGTATCGTTTTCTTACAGGCATATAGGTTAGAGAATACCACTTTCCACTACATTTTACATACTAGCCTCCATATTGCGATATGTTTTCCATAAGGTTGACCCCATCGCGTCTTGGTTCACAAAGAATTTTCACTCGCCAACTTCAAAATCATGACGTGATGGTAGAGCCAACCTTTACATGGGAATCTTAGTTAGATCCTCGCTGACATTTGTTTCCCATGCTGCTATATTGAGTAGGCTTGGGAGTCCTCTTTAGTCCTGCCATGACTTGTGCATTATCAAAAAGAGTCTTTTGAATCAAAGAAACTATGTGAATCAAGAAGTTAAATTATCAAGGTCTTCTATTATAATTCCAAAATTGCATTATTAGAAGCATATGCTCCCCCTGAACCTGTGCCATCTGTTCACTGTCAGATCTGATCATTGCTTTTGTAAGTAAGAATCATCAAGGCATCATCATCAACTAGTTATTCATCAAATTATCAACAGATTATGAGGGAAAAAGCACTTCCACATATCATCAACAGACTATAATCGTCATTAATCAGAATAGAACAAATAATTGATAATTGACAGAACCGTATTAGACCTTTTTTCTTGAGTCTATCCCACCGCTTTTTCTTCAAAACACCATATATGTGACTGTGCAACTTCTAACTCACGTATATACATGACTTCTATTCATAATAACTACGTATGAGAATTGGAATACTGAATTTTTGCACTTTCATCTCCCTTGGGTCTGTTATGTCTATAAACTAAGTTATGCCACATCTTTCTAACAACAATTCCTTCTTCTTCAATACCTTGGATTGTGATGATGTTTGCTCCTTTTGGTATGATGGCCGAAATTTTCTCCTGCATTCCTTTTTTCTATGTCCAAACTTGTTACATGCATAACATCTTACATGTTTGATATTCTTTCTATCGCAATTAATAGCTTTGTGACCAAACATATTGCAAGTAAAACAATATCCCTTAAAGTACCTGGAAACTGATGATCTTTATGTGTGACGGTCTTGAATCATTCTACTTCTGCATCTGTCTGTAACATGTCCAAAATTATTAAATTTAAAACATTCAACATTTTTTGTTAGAGAAAAGAAACAATTATCCCTTCCATAGTTAGGTGGAAATGTTTTTCTTTGAAGTCTTTCTTTCCTTGGTTGTTGAAGGGGTTGATCTCTTATCTCCTTGTTGAGCATTTCAAATTTTGCATTGGAGTTCCTTACCTCATTTTGTGAGCTAGATTCACCTTCATGAAAACCAAGACCAATCTTTATAATAGGTGAACGCTGAACTTTGATGATTTCATCTAACGTTTCTGGTCCTTTAGCAAATCTAAGATTCTGGGTCTTTGTCTTCTCAAGTTCTTTTCTTAGACTTACTACTTCACACTCTAACACTTATTGTGTTTGTCCATTTCAGTGAGTTTATGTTTCACTATGTTTATGACTGTATCCTTTTCTGCCAAACTGATTTGAGTTAACTGATTTATTTAAGGAAATCTTCCTTTTCTAAGGCATCATTTTCATATGCCATGAGTAGCTTAATTTCTTGATCATCTTCATCACCATTGGACAAGCCATAATTATCATCATGAGTATAATATCTTCTATTTCCTTCTGCAAATATCTTTCCTTTGACATGAGGGCATTTAGCAGTGTAATGACCAACTCTACCACAAGCAAAGCATTTGAATGATAGCTTACCTCTGAATCTTTCGGAACCCCGTTGAAGCTTCTTGACAAAATTTACCTCATCTTCTTCTTCTGAAATGTGTCCTGATTCATTGTGCTCTTCCTTTTCTTTTCCCTTTGCTGATGCTTTAAAAGCATCTTCTCTTATATTTGATGGACCTCCGTTTCTCATTTCAAAGGCAGTTAGGATTCCATGGAGTTGAGTCATAGTAATAGTTTGAAGATCCTGTTTTTCTTCTATGGCAGACACTTTTGACTCAAATTTAGAGGACAAAGATCTCAAAATTTTCTCAACTAAAGTAGCTTCCTTTATCTCTTCACCCAAGTTTCTCATATGATTTACAATCCCATCTACTCCCAAGAAATAACTAGAAATACTTTCATCACTATGCATCTTGAGAGTTTCATACTAGATTTTGAGAGTTTGTAGTTTAGCACGTTTTACCCAGGAGTCTCCTTCATAGATCAGAATGATTCTGTCCCATATTTCCTTGGTTGTGTTGAGCTACATGATTTTGAAAAATTATTATTCTGATAGACTTCCCAATAAGGTGTTTACAACTTTGACATTGATTTCATATGTTTTCCTTTCTGTTGGATTCATGGGAACTGTTGTTGGATATTGATATCCTTTCTCCATAATTCCCCAAACATCAGCTCCAAGTGACTGAACATACACTCAGGTTCGTGTTTTCCAATATATCAAGTCATTCCCATTGAAGATCACTGGTCTGATAGATCCGACGCCTTCGTGATTGTTCATTTTGAAAGATCTCCCTTCAAGCGATCAAGCTTCTTCTGAAGGACCTGCTTTGATACCAATTGTTGGAAATAATACTGAGAGGGGGGGTGAATCAGTGTTTACAAATCAATAAATTTTTCTTTTCATACTCAAATTTGTATACGCTACTTCAATGAAGGTAACTTACATGTACACGCAACTGTCTTTAAGGAAACCAACGTATATCTAGTGAGCTTATGATTCAATTATTCATCATATGTTAATCTTTCATCAGTGTATTAATAATTTATTAACCATATAAACAATAACCATGTGCATTAATAAAAAAATAAACCATCACACGTATGAAACACACATGAACACCAAGATTTAGGGTGGAAACCCAATGTGGGACAAAAACCACCTGCTGCTATCTTCTTTTAATATAAGAAAAATCTATTTACAATCTTGTATTGGTGTAGACTCATACCAGTACGAAGGCACCCACCTACAGAAGGCTACAACCTTCTCTCTTTCTCTGGCTTCTACTGGAAAGGATCTACAACCCCCTAGCTCTTGTACTAGCCAATCCATTTACTAATACGTAGGAACTAGCATAGAGAAGGCTCCAACTTTCAATCGTTTTCCAGCTTCTACTGGAAGGGAGCTCCAACCCCCTGGCTCTTGCACTAGCCGATATGTTTACTAGTATGTTGGCACCGACCTACAAAAGGATCCAAAATTCACTCATTTTCTAGCTCCTACTTGAAGGGAGCTCCAACCACCTAGCTCTTATACTAGATGATCCATTTACTAGTATGTAGGCACCGACCTACAGAAGACTACGATCTTCTCTCTTTTTCTGGGGACCACATTTCATAATTTTTCAGACCGGATACTCCTGGAACTCAACACCACAATCTGAAGGGCTTGTTTCATCCAATTTTCATATTTTTCATATTGGACCCATCAACAACATTGAAGCTCAAAATCAATCACCACTGCAATACAACCAATCGATGAAAACCCATCATCACTGAAGCAAATCACATTCAATCAATCTGAAGATTCATAACACTATCGCCACAACATAGAGTAGAAACCAGAACAACCAGAACAAATTGCAACTTCAAACATCATATTTCATAATTTATACACTACTTTGATGTGCTGAACTAGCGTGTATACATGCTTTTATAAAAGAAACAACACACACACACACACACACACACACACACACACACACACACACACACACACACACACACACAGATATATATATATAAATAAGCAAATACTAACATAAAACTTTACAACTATTCTAGACTTCAGTCATACCCAAATCATAACATTTACAGAATAAAACATGTGTAGTATTCAGATCTAGACTATCCATGATCAAACCACATAATGATAATTCATTTAAGTTCTTATGATCCTAATCCAACATTATATTTCATCCATCATCAGCCACTTAGGTGCATCCTTAGTTCAGATCAAGAAAAACATTAGAAACCCATAACATGCATATTTGCTTTTGATCTAACTCTTCATAAGATATTCATTTCTTGCACACCTATCCCTTTGATCTTCTCCTCCTTATATAGTTTTAGGCCTCTCTCAATACCTCAGACTAGAACCACTTAGGACCAATACCTCAGACCGATACCTCGGACCAAATACCTTGGACCAAATACCTCAAACAATTACCTTGGACCAAAACCTTGATTTTCCATCCCATATGAACTTTTCCTTCTATTAAAGTGCGTGTATACTTATACGCTATTTTTGTTCTGTGGATCTACGTGTATACACTACTTGGACAAAGTTAACCAGTTTATACTACTTAAACCACTCTCTTTCTTCAATCTCTGGAGTCTGATCTGTAATCCTTTGCTGTTAACCCGTTGCACTGTGAATTGTCATCTAAGTGAGTTGCCATCAAGGACAACACTTGTATCATAATTCCAACAATCTCCCCCTTTGGACTTGATGGCAATAACAACACCAAGACACTCTCCCCCTTTGACATCAAGGGCAAAGGGCGGACCAAGATATTCTCCCCCTTTGATATACATAATGATGCCCATGCTCCCCTGAGTACCTGCAGAGTCTGCAAAGATATTTTTCAAAATAATAACATGACTCTATAACTCAACTAAGTATGATATCCCTAAGACCAATGACTCATACATACATCAGTTACCTAACCAAGTGGAGATACACAAAATTTGACTCATCCACCCAACCAAGTGGGGATATACCATATGTTTATACATGTCTAATTATTACATCATCCTTCCCATGCATAGTGGGGTTACAAATTAGGTATTTCCATGACCTTTACATCAAATGATATACATGACATTTATAACACGGACCAATAATATAAACAAGACCATGATAGTCATCAAAAACTATCATACACCATATATGATATGCACCATAAGTATCTATCAGAAGCATCAAGATCAACAACCCGTATATCTCCATTATAAAAAAGAGTCATATGAATCAAAGAAACTATGTGAATCAAGCAGTATAAGTATCATCATGTACCAAGGTCTTCTATTAGAATGCCGACAATGCATTATTAGAAGTATATGCTCCCCTTGAAACTGTTCCATCTGTTCACTGTCAGATCTGCTCATTGCATTTGTTAGTAAGAATTGTCAAGGCATCATCATCAGCCAATTATCCATCAAATTATCAACAACTTATGAGAGTCAAAAACACTTCCACATATCATCAACAGACTGTAATAATCATCAATCAAAACATAACAGATAATTGATAATTGATAATTGATTAAACCATATCAGACCCCTTTTCTTGAGTCCGTCCGACTGCTTTTTCTTCAAAACACCATATACGTGATTGTGTAGCTTCTGACTCACATATATGTGTGACTTCTATTCATAATAACTGTGTATGAGTATTGGAATACTGAAGTTTTACACTTTCATCTCCCCCCTGGGTCTGTTATGTCTGTAAACTGAGCTATGCCACATCTTTCTGACAACAATTCCTTCTTCTTCAATTCCTTGGATTGTGATGATGTTTTATCTTTTTGGTATGGTGGCCGAAATTTTCTCTTGCATTCCTTTGCTCTATGTCCAAACATGTTACATGCATAGCATCTTACATGTTTCATATTCCTTCCATCACAATCAAGAACTTTGTGACCAAACATATTGCAAGTAAAACAATATCCCTTAAAGTACCTGGAAACTGATGATCTTTCTGTGTGGCGGTCTTGAACCATTCTGCTTCTTCATCTGGCTGCAACATGTCCAAAATTATGAAATTTAAAACATTCAACATTTTTTTTCAAAGAAAAGAAACAATTATCCCTTCAATAGTTAGGTGGCAATGTTTTTATTTGAAGTATTTCTTTCCTTTGTTGTTGATGGGGTTGACCTCTTATCTCCTTGTTGAGCATTTCAGATTTTGCATTGGAGTTCTTTACCTCATCTTGTGAGCTAGATTCACCTTCATGAAAACCAAGGCCAATCTTTACAATAGGCGAACGCTAAACTTTGATGATTTCATCTAACGTTTTCGATCCTTTAGCAAATCTAAGATTCAAAGTCTTTGTCTTCTCAAGTTCTTTTATTATACTTACTACTTTACATTCTAACACTTCATTATGTTTATCCTTTTCAGTGAGTTGATGTGTCACTGTGTTTATGACTGTATCCTTTTCTGCCAAACTGATTTTGAGTTGATTGATTTCTTTAAGAGAATCTTCCTTTTCTAAGGCATCATTTTCATATGCCATAAGTAGCTTAATTTCTTGATCATCTTCATCACTATTGGACAAGCCATCACTATCATCATGAGTATAATAACTTCTATTTCCTTCTGTAGACATCTTTCCTTTGACATGAGGGAATTTAGCAGCGTAATGACCAACTCTACCACAAGCAAAGCATTTGAATGGTAGGTTACCTCTGAATCTTCTGGAACCCCATTGGAGCTTCTTGACCAAATTTACCTCATCTTCTTCTTTTGAAATGTGTCTCGATCCATTGTGCTCTTCCTTTTATTTTCCCTTTGCTGATGATTTAAAAGCGACTTCTCTCATATCTGATGGACCTCCTTTTCTCATTTCAAAGGCAGTTAGGATTCCATGGAGTTGAGTCACAGTAATAGTTTTAAGATCCTATTTTTCTTCTATGGTAGACACTTTTGACTCAAATGTAAAGGACAAAGATCTCAAATTTTTCTCAACTAAATTAGTTTCCTTTATCTCTTCACACATATTTCTCATATGATTTACAATCCCATGTACTCGCAAGAAATAAATAGAAATACTTTCAGCACTATGCATCTTAAGAGTTTCATATTGGATTCTGAGAGTTTGTAGTTTAGCACGTTTTACCTAGGAGTCTCCTTCGTAGCTCTGAATGATTCCATCCCATATTTCCTTGGCCGTGTTGAGCTGCATGAGTTTGATGAATTTTGATTCTGATAGACTTCCCATTAAGGTGTTTACAACTTTGGCATTGATTTCATATGTTTTCCTTTCTGCTGCATCCATGGGGACTGCTGCTCGATATTAATATCCTTTCTCCACAAGTGACTGAAAATACACTCTAGTTCGTGTTTTCCAACATACCAAGTTGTTCCCATTGAATATTAGTGGTCTGATAGATCCCATGCCTTCGTGATTGTTCATTTTGAAAGATCTCCCTTCAAGGGATCAAGCTGCTTCTAAAGGACCTGCTCTGATACCAATTGTTGGAAATAATACTGAGAGGGCGGGTGAATCAATTTACAAATCAATAAATTTTTCTTTTCATACTCAAATTTGTATACGCTACTTCAATGAAGGTAACTTGTGTGTACACACAACTGTCTTTAAGGCAACCAACATATATCCAATGAGATTATGATTTAGTTAGTTCATCATATGTTAATATTTCATTAGTGCATCAGTACTTTATTAACCATATAAACAGTAACCATGTGCAGTAATAATAGAATAAATCATCACACATAAGCAACACACATGAACACCAAGATTTAAGGTGGAAACCCAATGCGGGACAAAAACCACCTATTGTTGTCTTCTTTTAATATAAGAAAAACCTGTTTACAATCTTGTACTGGAGCAGACTCATACCAGTACGCAAGCACCCACCTGTAGAAGGCTACAACCTTCTCTTGTTCTCAAGCTTCTACTGGAAGGGAGCTACAACCCCCTAGCTCTTGTACTAGCTGATCCATTTACTAGTACGTAGGTGCTAGCCTACAGAAGGCTCCAACCTTCACTCGTTTTCCAGCTGCTACTGGAAGGGAGCTCCAACCCCTTGGCTCTTGTACTAGTTGATCCATTTACTAGTATGTAGGAGCTGACCTATAGAAGGCTCCAACCTTCACTTATTTTTTAGTTCCTACTGGAAGGGAGCTCCAACCCCCATGCTCTTGTACTAGCCCATCCATTCACTAGTATGTAGGCATTGACCTACAGAATGCTATGACATTCTCTCTTCCTCCAGGGACCACATTTCATAAATTTTCAGACTGGCTACTCTTGGAACACAACAACACAATCTTAAGGCCTCGTTTCATCTAATTTTCATACTGGACCCATCAACAACATTGAAGCTTAAAATCAATCACCACTACAATGCAACCAATCACTGAAAACCCATCATCACTGAAGAAAATCACATTCAATCAATCTGAATATTCAGAACACTATCACTAGAACACAGTCACCAGAACACAAAGCAGAACCCAAAACAACTAGAACCAAGTGCAACTTCAAACATCATATTTTATAATGTATACGCTACTTCGATGTGTTGAACCAACATGTATACACACTTTTATCAAAGCCAACCAGCATACAAATATGCAAATACTAACTTAAAACTATTCCAGACTTTAGTCATACCCAGATCATAACATTTACAGAATAAGACATGCATTAGTATTCAGATCTAGACTATCTATGATCAAACCACATAATTATAATTCATTTCAAGTCTTATGATCCTGATCCAACATTATATTTCATCCATCATCATCCACTTAGGTGCATCCTTAGTTCAGATCAAGCAAAGCATTAAAAACCCATAACATGCATATTTTCTTTTGATCTAACTCTTCATAAGATATTCATTACTTGCACGCATATCCCTTTGATCTTCTCCTCCTTATATAGTTTTAGGCCTTTCTCAATACCTCAGACCAAAACCACTTATGACAAATACCTCGTACCAATACCTCAGACCAAATACCTCGGACGAAATACCTCGGACCAATACCTCGGTCCAAAACCTTGATTTTCCATCCCATACACACTTTTCCTTCTGTTAAAGTGCGTGTATATGTATACACTCTTTTTGTTCCGTGGAACTGCATGTATATGCTAATTGGACAAAGTGAACCAGGGTAACATACTTAAACCACTCTCTTTCTTCAATCTCTGGAGTCTGATCTATAATCCTTTACTATTGACTTGTTGCACTATGAATTGTCATCTATGTGAGTTTCCATCAAGGACAACACTTGTATCATAATTCCAACAATCTCCCCCTTTGGACTTGATGGAAACAACAACACCAAGACACTCTCCCTGTTTGACATCAAGGGAAAAGGGCAGACCAAGATATTCTCCCCTTTTGATATACATTATGCTACCCATGCTCCCCCTGAGTACATGCAGAGTCTACAAATATATTTTTCAAAAGAATAACATGACTCTATAACTCAACTAAGTGAGTATGACATCCCTAAGACAAATGACTCATACATACATCAATCACTTGAGCAAGTGGGGATACACCAAATTTGACTCATCCACCCAACCAAGTGGGGATATACCAAATGTTTATACATGACTAATTTTTACATCATCATTCCCCTGCATAGTGGGGTTACAAATTAGGTCTTTTCATGACCTTTACATCAAATTATATACATGAAATTTATAAAAAGGACCAATAATGTAAACAAGACCATGATATTCATCAACACCTATCATACAACATATATGATCTACACCACAAGTATCTGTTAGCAGCATCAAGATCAACAACCCGTATATGTCCATTATAAAAAAGAGTCATCTGAATCAAAGAAACTATGTGAATCAAGTAGTATAAGTATCATCATGTACCAAGGTCCTTTATTATAATGCCAACAATGCATTATAAGAAGCATATGCTCCCCCTGAACCTGTGCCATCTGTTCACTGTCACATCTGATCATTACATTTGTCAGTAAGAATCATCAAGGCATCATCATTAACCAATTATTCATCAAATTATCAACAACTTATGAAGGTAAAAAAACACTTCCACATATCATCAACATAATTTAATCATCATCAATCAGAATAGAAGAGATAATTGATAATTGATTGAACCATATCAGATCCATTTTCCTAAGTCTCTCCCACTGTTTTTTCTTTAAAACACCATATATGCAACTTTGTAGCTTCTAACTCGCGTATATACGTGACTTCTATTCATAATAACTGCATATGAGAATTGGAATACTGAAGTTTTACACTTTCATCTCCCTCTAGTGTTACATCACCTTTTACCACTCTTGGTAGATCTGACGCTCTGATTATGTCCTAGGGCAACCCTTCTTCCAGACTTGGTCCAAAATCTAAAAAACATTGTTTTATTCCCTATATGCTACTTTGCCCTATGATAAAAGCATGTACACGCGGGTCAACATATACCCAACCCTCATACATATGTTAAAACACTTAAAAAATTAAATTTCCTTAATTTCAGGCAGAGTTCATGAGTTTTACCTGTAGGTTTTAACCCCATACAAAAATTACCTGCATATGAATTCTAAATCACAGGAAAAATAAAAATGCGAGAGCATAACACATAAAACACATATACACAGAGATTTCCCACTGGATCCCAAAACCGGACTACCAGCTTGATTTTTCATTATGTTCCTTTCAATGTTACAATACATATTTATACATGCCGAAGCATCCAATACCATGGACCGAAAAACCATCACGTCCAATACCATGGACCAAAAAAACCATCGATCCAATACCATGGACCGAAAACCATCGCGTCCAAAAAACATGTGCGAAAATCATGCACAAAACCATAGGTGGGTCCGCCCAACCTAACATAGGGTCCAAAACCAAAATTTTCCGGGGGCGCTGCCCCGGACCCCATAAAGTGGGGTTACGGGTACCCCTCAAACCCCCTGTTAACTATGTGGAAAGAATATAACACAACCCAACAATCTCCCACTTGTTGTTTTCTTTCCACAGGGGGGCCACAGGAGAGCTTAGTCATTTTTCCAGCCCTGAAACACCCATTGTTTCTCTACACCAAGAGAACTTCTCAGAGCTAACAGATTTTGTCAATGCATCTGTAGTATTCTTCAAAGTGTCCACCTTTACCACAACACCTTTTTGTCTTCTATCATATCCCTCACAAAGTGATACTGAACATCAATGTGCTTTGTCTTTGAATGATAAGCAGGGTTCTTTGCCAAGAAAATTGCACTTTGGCTGTCACAGTCTATCCTTATAGCTCCCTATACTAACCCCATACGTGAACACAATCTCTGCAACCAAACTGCTTCCTTGCTTGCATGAGTGGCTGCCATGTATTCTGCCTCTGTAGTTGATAGTGCCACTACAGATTGTTTCTTACTCATCCAACTGACTGCCCCTCCAAATAGGTTAAACACATACCCACTTGTAGATCTTCTCTGATCCAGATCTCCAGCCCAGTCTGCATCAACAAAGCCACGGATATCCAACACTCTGTCCAATCCTGGTCTTCCTTGGTAGCACAAACCATAATCACTAGTGCCACGCAAATACCTGAAAACCCGCTTCACTCCTGTCCAGTGCTCCTTCCCTGGTTTGACATAAACCTGCTCAATACTCCCACTGCATGTGCAATGTCTGGTCTAGTACAGACCATGGCATACATCAAGCTACCGACTGCACTTGCATATGGAACATGGGACATGTCCTCTTCCTCTTCTTGTGTCTTGGGACACTGTTCAGCAGATAATCTCACACCTACAGAATAGGAACCTTCACCAGTTTACTATCCTGCATATTAAACCTCTGCAATAATGTCTCGACATACTTCCTCTGGTTTAACCAGAGCTTCCTCTTTGCCCAATCTCTTTTAATTTCCATGCCCAAAATATAGTTTGCAGCACCAAGATCTTTCATGTCGAATTTGGAGCACAATTGGGTCTTCAAATCCTGGATAATTTCTTTGTCATTTCCAACCAGCAACATATCATCCACATACAAGACCAGATAAATAACACGGTCACCAATTAATTAAAATACACACAGTGATCTGCTTTGCTTCTGGTGAAGCCAAGTCCCCGTATAAATGTATCAAATTTCTGATGCCACATCCTTGGTGACTGTTTTAACCCATACAGAGACTTCTTTAACTTGCATACTAGTTCTTTCTTACCCTTCACCGCAAAGCCTTCAGGTTGCTTCATGTAGATTTCCTCTTCCAAATCCCCGTGAAGGAATGTTGTCTTCACATCCATCTGTTCTACCTCAAAATCAAAAGCAGCAGCAACAGATAAAAGTAATCTAATAGAAGTTACCTTGGCAACAGGAGAAAAAATATCACCAAAATCAATTCCCGGCACCTGGAAATAACCTTTTGCTACCAACCGAGCTTTGTATTTCTCCACCTTCCCTTCTGCATTTGTCTTCTTCTTGAACACCCATTTGCTGCCAATGGGTTTCCTTCCAGCCGGCAACTCCACCAGATCCCAAGCCTCATTTTTGTGCAAGATGCCATTTCATCAACCATGGCCTCTTTCCAGAGTTTTCCATCCTCTGAATCCACTGCTTCCTTCACAGTTCTGGGATCATCATCAGTAACAGACAAAGCAAAGTTTGAACAGAAAGCAGATGGACTATACCTTTCTGGCTGCCTTCTTTCTCGAGCTGATCTTCTCACAGCCGGAGTTTGTGGCTCATCATCTTCTGATTCCTCCTCTGCTACAGAGTCTGATTCTTCCTCCTTTAGTTAAAACTCTATCTTCACAGGTTCCTTTGGTTGAACTTCTGTTTAATAACATCTTTCACCTCTCTGAACACCACATCTCGACTGTGCACAACCTTTCGTGTGACTGGGTTCCAAAGCTTATAACCCTTTAAACCATCCTTATACCCAATAAAGATGCACTTTTCAGATTTACTATCCAACTTGGTTCGTTTCTCCTTTGGAACATGTACATATGCATAACATCCAAATACCCTCAGATGTGAAAGAGAGGGTTTCTTACCAGTCCATACTTCTTGTGGAGTCTTATCCTCCAACGCTGATGAAGGTGACCTGTTGAGCAAGTAACATGCAGTATCCACCGCCTCTGCCCAGAATTCCTGTCCTAACTCGGCACCACTGAGCATGCTTCTTTCCCTTT
>APFE030257852.1:6970-25494 GCA_000404065.3 Pinus taeda
AGTCCAAAAGCAAATCCATGAGGGCTTAGGTCCAAAGTGGACAATATCATACCATTGTGGAGATATGTGGTGTCCAGAGTCCTTACAAATCCCATGCAAAAGCTTCCTTGTATTTTCTTAGTAGTTGGATCAACTTCTCTTCTTGTTCAAGAGTCAGGTTATTATTGATGTTTAAAGTTTTTCCTAGCTCAATCTCTATAGTTTTGCTATTTAAAACAAAGGTAGTAGGTATTGTTTGATCATGAGTGTCTTTGAGAGGATATTCTTCTAGTTCATTATCAAATGCTCCCTCTATCATCTGACATTGTAGATGGGATCTGGCTTTAGCTTGGTTAATAAAGTTGTTAATAACATCATCCTTTGTTTGATCTTTGAAATCGAGGGCATCTTCTATAGTTAACGAGGATCTAATGTTTTCAGTAAGGTATGATATAGGATGTTTGTTGGTTTTTATTATTGTTACACTTAGCTGGGTTGGAGGGTATAGGGATAGATTCTTGATGTTACTCCCTCTAGTTATGGTCATACTGCCTTGTCGGTAGCCAATGTAAGCATCAGCGATTGCAAGACAAGGTCTGCCTAAAATTAACGGATGTCCATCAAGTTGGTTTTTAGGGTGTATTATTAGAAAGTCGGCAAGATATTCCCAGGAATCAACAGATACCATGACATCATGTAGTGTGCCTTCCGGCCTAACCACTGATCGGTCAGCCAGTTCTAATAAAGTGGAAGTTGTTTCTACTGATGTAATGCCCAGTTTTTGACAAGTGGTAGTTGTTAAGATATTAATTGCAGCCCCTAAACCAACTAAGGAATTTGAAAAGGTTTGTCCATTGATTTGTACTGTCACTATTGGATTTCTTGGGTCTTCATATTTGACAGGTGCTTATCGTCCTGATAATAGGTCAGATAAGGTGCCAACTACTTGGACTATTGGGTTATTTTTTATTCTCCTGCTTCGTTTTTTTATACATAGCTATTTGATGATTTTTGCATATATTGGGATATCTTGGATAGCTTGGAGGAGTGGAATTTTTATGTACAAATTATTAAGTTCTCCCAGAATATCAAAGTCAGGATGTTCTATAGGACGCGATATGATTAATCGTTCTGGGAATGAGGGAGAAGATGTGGTTGCTTGGTCATGAATCTATTTTCTGACCACATATTCTTCTTGTAATGTTTGTTCTGCAGGTAAATTATTTTCAACTTGAACATTTTTATCTCCCTCGGTCTCTATAATGCACCCAGACCTTAATTGAAGGTCATTGCATGCCCTTATATCGGTTTCTAGCTTTGGTGTTTCAATTATTTGAAGAGATTGCACCGGTCTGTTATTTGGGTTTGGGTTGGGTTGGGCTAGGAGTTGTGGTCTTAAGTTGGACTGGGGGTTTTGTTGTACTGTTGGCAGTGTAGGTTGAGGGAGTGGAATGGTTCCTACTGGCTGATTCATTGGTCTTTGCCAGTTTGTCTGCCAGGCTTGACTCTGCGAAGTGGGAGGGGACCATTGCGTTGGATATGCATTGTTTTGCCAATATGGTGGAGCGTAGGGAAAAATTGGCCAGTTAGATTGTCTTGCTTGATTCGGCCAAGGTGATGATGAAGGGAATGGTTGTTGTGACCAATTTGAAAATAGAGGTTGATTTTGCCACATTGTATTATATTGCTGAGCATGATATTGTGGAGGCTAGAAAGAAGAAGCTAGATCGGGAACATACCTGATTATCGCGGCTGCCATTAACGACATTGATTAAGTAGGTACACCAGTTCTGGTTCTTCTTCCGCTTCGTTGTATACTGCTTTCAAGCCAGGAAGTGAGGGGCAGCTCTCTATAGAGTGGTCTTTTGTACAAATGGCGCAAACTTGAACCGCATATAATGGGCACTCTTTGTGGTTCTGTTTCTTTCTGCATCTGGGACAGAATATTTCCAGATTTTTCTCTGCCTCTGCTTGTTTCTGTTTGGCTTGCATAATATTGAACTGCGTTGTTAGAGTCCCCAATAGATCAGTTTTGAAATTGTCTAATAAATTTCCAATTTCTGCGCGAGTTACTCCTTCTCCAGAGATTTTGTTTTCCCTTGTAAACCTATCATGTTCTGCTGGTTTTAGCCTTATGCTTCCTCGTGAGCTCCTGATACATAAATCAATGATGTTAGCAAAATATTCTTGATAGATATCTCCTTCTCCCATAATACTTAGTGTTTCAATCCATTGTTCCTTCATACCTTTAATTAATGTTGTTTTTAATACATTGTTAGGTAAGGGTAATGATGCATAAGGAGATCTTTGAAGATTATACTAAAAGCATTCAACATATTCTTCTAATGTTTCGTTAGGTCTAGCTACCATCTGAAATATTTCATCTTTTAACTCTTTGGATCTACAATAATCTTGATATTTCTTCAGGAAAGCACCTTTCATCTGATCCCAGTCATTTATAACACCTCCACCCAACTCCATAAACCATTGTAAAGCAGCTCCTTTTAATGTAGAAGGAAATAGTTTCAACTTTTAGGGGTTGGTGGTATAGTAATATCCCCTGCACAACACATCGAATTCGAACAAAAATGCATTTGGGTCCTCTGATGTTAGGCCATGAAATGTAGGTGCATTGACTGCAGTATCTACAATGGGATATTGCAGTGTGGAAGTTTGGGGGCTTCGCTGGTTCTAGGCCATTTGGTCAAATATGTGCTAATAACCTACCGGGATTTCTAGAAGGGTATTCCTAGGTTGGTTAGATGGAGCAGGAATGGCCTTAACAACACTTCCTTTATCTAGGACAGTGAGAGTTCCTAATTTCTGGGGGGGATTTTAGCTCTTGAGGTTCTTCGACTTCGTTCTAGATGATTTTTGTAGCACTTCCTTTATCTGGGCTACTTAATGGCTGAATTATTCCAAGAGGAGATCTTGGTTCTTCAATTTCCCCTGTTTCTCCTCTCCCTTCGCAGAGATTACTAAGGTTCCCTTCTTGCAATGATTTTGGGCTAGAATTCTCAATTTCTTGAAAATATTGCTACTCAGTTTGGTTGTGCACCTCAGCAAAGGCTACAGATGCTGATCCTGTGGCCTGAAGGGAACTAGTAGGTTGTCTAGAAGCAACTTTTCTAGGTCCTACTGAAGGCCGAGATTCTACTTTTTTAAGGATTTCGTCTATGGAGGTCGATCGGCCAAGGTTCATCGCCCCCTTAGCTTTATCAGGTTTGGGTAGTGGTTTAGGATTCTTTTTAGGCATTTTCTGCTTAGTCATGCACACAAATCAAATGCTGATTTCTACCCAAAACAACAACAAATATATAGGAAAGCGAGTAGGGGAGCAGGGCTGTTACATGCTCCGTACGAAGGTTCTTGCCTTCTGTTTTTAAAACCCAATTCTCTCCTAGTAGGTACTTACACTACTCTCAAAAGAAACAAATGGCTACACTCTTCCCCGACAACAACGCCAAAATGTCGAGTAGTAAAAAGGGTCTTTTTCATCTCTATTTACCCTACATTAATTATCAATCTAGGTGCGATTTGTTATCTCAAAGAGTGTACTCAGTTTGAGCCGGTCCATTGTCAAGAGTAATGCTAGTAGTATAGTGCTTTTGCAAAAGTAAATAAATGCTGGAAACAAACTCTACATGTAATGGCAAGAACTTGAAATTCTTTGTAACTAACTCATTCATTTAAGAAACTACAACACTTCATCAGTCAAGGGTGCAGTAATGATAACTCTTTCCTTTGTAAACTGATGCAATTGAAAAGAAATCAAGGAGAAGATCATCAATCTGGGAACTGGACAACAATAGTCAATGTTCACTACAGTTTCAGATCGTTTTGTTCACACCAAAGAAATTACTTGAAATGATAATTCAATTAACAGGAAAGGGAACAACAACTAATCTATTTTAAAAAAGATTGAACAACAAAGTTTTAACCTATAGAAATGAATTGAGCAGCAATTGTATTCTAAAGGAATTAAGCAACAATCTTTACCTCAGAAATGATTTGAACAAAAAACCGAAAATGGAACAACAAACTAAGGTAAGTTTACGAAATATTGAACAGCAACCTGAATCAAATGTAAATGCACAACAAACTAAACCGAATGTTATCTATACTGAGAGAAGCAGTAATCTGGGTTTCGGCATAACAAATATTAATTACGGTTATGAAGAAACAGAAATTGCAGTTACCATGGAACAACAATCCCAATGAACAACAATCGCTCTTAGAGGTAAACCGTAGATAAATAGACAATAGTACTGATCTATAAATACACAACGTTGTTACTCTGTAAACGAACAATAATGGTAATCTGTAAATGAACAACAATGTTATACAGTAATATCAATCTATAAAGGAACGACAATGTGCTATGAGTTTAGAATGAATAGCATAACATTCCAGTTGCAGAAGATAACCTTACTATTCAAATATGAATGAAATATAACAGAGCCAATACATGAAATGATAATGAACAACAGATTACTGAATGTAGCAAATAAGAGAAATCAAACCACACACGACTTGGAATTGGAAAATAATGGTACAGGAATCAAGTGATCCACTAAGACCGAGCCCTTAGCCTCCAGGGACGCACTGCTATGATTACTCCAGAATCAAAGACGGAACATCAACATAGTTTATGTATTAATCATGAAAACAGAGTTACAATAATCGCTCTTTAAAGAGAGTCGATGATCAAAGTTTAAGTTACAACAGTGAATTCTATAAAACAACAATAATCCGCCCCTGGGCTAGCAACGTTTTCCCTCTTTATAGTGGCCTGGTGGAAATACAAAAGATACATATATTCTTAAGGTAGAAATCCCTCAAGATCAAAGGATCCTAAGGGATTCACCATATCGTTATTTCTCAGTTATCTCTTCATTCTCTTGCGCCAATTTGGTATCTCCTGTTCCTTTTCCTGGCTTATGCGCTCCAATCTGGATTGCCTCATTTGGATGCGGTTCCCTGTCAAAGGGACAACATTTGGTTTCGTCTTGTCTTTTGTTTTGGAATGGTGATCTTGCATTTTCTTCATTTTCTTAGGAAAAGGTAATAACTAGTCATTTTACGTTACTCACAAATCTCTTAAACTTTATCATAGTCCTTCATCATATGTCCATTTCATAATATAAAGAAGTTATGAATTAAAGGAAAAGATAATGAAATAAGTGGAAATTGCATACCTTCTCTAATGCTCAACAATGGCCTTGGGTGAATATGTGTTGCACACTTTGACAACAAACCCCATCATTATATTTTAGCATTCTTGAAGCCAATGCTTAGGGCACACAATATCATTCAACAATATACAAACATATATATGGTTATGCCAAATAATTTACATCAATATTCATTTTGCAACAAATGTGCACTACTTGGTCACACATTAGTTCACTGTGAACACCATCCTTAAGTAAACAAAATCTTTACGACCATATAAATATATTTCTCATATTTTAACCCAATTGATTTAAGATGAAATTAAAAGGATCATAGTTATATATGTTTAACATCTGTCACAATGAAATATCTCACAAGAGAATGTACAAATTACTGAGTGGCCATTAACTCAAAACCACATGTTCAATGAAGCTACATTAAGGTGCATCAATGCCTCTTGGGAATTAATCTCAACTACATCAGTTACCCCACTCAAGTTCAATCAATAATGATTCTTAGTCTAAGACTTGACGTAGAGTAGATCTCCTCTAATAGGGAGATCATTAATACAATTATATGGTTATGCTCCAAAAACCATACAATTATATGATAGGCTCCTAGCACTCAATCTCAACCTACCCAAAATAGTAATAATCCTCTTGAATTTCTTTGATGTCGCATATTTGAACATAAGAGTATTGTAGTTATAAATGTCAATATGTCTAATCATCATTGTCACAACAATCACCTAAGCCAAACTCCTTCATGTATCACATGCAATGCACATCTCTATTATGGATATGTTGAAGATAAAGAAATTGCGTGTTGCTTATTTTACTCCAATTAAGGAATCGACATGAAGCATAAATCAAGATGTTGATTCCTTGAGTTGTATGTATCAGGCCCAATTTTTTTGTGTTCAATTAAATATAAATTATCTCTAAGCTATGAAAATTTCAATACCCAAACCCATGTTTCGTTCAAATATCTTAGCATTATTTTCTACTCTCCAATGAGATCTTCCATGTATCCAAACATTTTGTCACTCCTTGGGTAGGTCGAATTACCCTTGTACAATGTTATGCACATTGTTTTCCTTGTTTCAATTTGATTGACCCATTTTCCATTGTTATGATGCCCATGTTACAACCTTCCATTTGGAATCTCTTGGTTGGATTCATGGCATAGTTTAATGGGGATAGGAAAAACTCATTCTCACTAATGCCATTTTTCATACCAAAATAGTAATTGCTACTCCAATACCAAACATCTTCAAATATTATTGTATGTCTTTCTTCACTATTTCAATAATAGAATTAACATTACCTAGCAAAATTAAGTCAACCTAGATATTTTGAATAATAATCCTCCCCTTGTGTTGATCTTTACATCGTATTTAGATTTGTAAAATTTCTTTAAAATTGTAACTTCATTCATATATGTATATATCCATTCATACATACCATGCTCTAGGTTTTTCTCACACATACACTATTACTCTTCCCTCTTGTATTAGTACGCAACCAAGTCCTTCCTTGGAGGTGTTGATGCAAACTAGAAATTTTCACTCCATATTTGTCACCTTCAGGATTAATGTAGTTGTTAGCAGTACTTAATAAGCCTCTTCCTCTTTGCAATGGGTTATTTTTTAAGGGAATAATTAATTTCCACTTGGCCTTGTTACTTGTCACTAATGAATCATCTATTTTATGTCCTCTCATGAGGTGAATTGTGCATTTTTTTCATTAAGAATGAATTATAGATCTATTTATTAAAATATTAATGGATGCTACCCTTATCACCATTTATTTCCAATACACCAAAGAAAATGTGATATCTATTTTTGCATGATCTTTTTTTGTTAGGGGTTAAAATTTATATATCACATCACCTTTCCCTTCAACATGGCATTGTCCCTAATGTGTTCTTATTATTTAAACAATTATAGGTATTTATGCATAACATTTTTCTTTTACAAGGCCACTTCCTTAGTGCTACAATGTTTCCACTGAACTTTTTCTTAAGTTAAGACTTGATTTTGGATCAATGTGACATTTTTAACACAAGATGTGGATAAGTTCCACCATGGAATCTCCCTCCAGTCCCACCTAAATTATATATCGATCAAGAATAACATAAGTTAGATCACTAACATTTTTTTCAATGAAAAAAAAATGAGGATGATACACACCCTTATATATTCCACCTAGAAATTGCTCTTCAATCTTCCCTAAATCATAGATCAATCAAGAACATATTTCTTTAGTAAGGAAACATTGTAACGACATGCACCTCGCCATTAGACAGTAAGGTATGTCTATGTCATTTATATATCTCAAGTTAAAGGCATCTTAGTGATAGAACATTCTTGAACTTTAAAGAACCTTTCTTCGGTTTCATCATAAGGGCACATTTTCAACAATTACAAACCGCTTATGAAATCTATAACTCTACTAAAAAGCTTGAGTTTCTTTATAATGTTATCTAAATTTACAACCTATATTTGCATATCCTTGAGCATATTTGGCCTAATCAAAATTTTATTGGATAGACCATCACAACTGAGCAAGACTATTACAATCTCCTATACAATGCTTCAAAGAGATTCATGTCAATTGATATTGAAAATCCATTAGTTTATTTATATTCAACTAAGAAGAAGTATGCCTTTCCATTTGATTGCTTTTATGTCAATTGTAATTTCTACATGTCTTCGAAACCTAATTTACTCCCCCTACATGTTTAATTGCAAGAGATGGGTTACTTTGATATTCAATTAAATTTCCATGCACTAAATCGCTCTTCCAAGAAATGGCCTCCTATTTTTACCATAAAATATACACTTTAGCACTCCATTAAGCCAAGCTATATCCTTCATAACTATTTTGACAATTTTGAAGCCTTACAAGTAGTGTGTGCATGCATGACATTTAAAAACTTGGTAAGATATCCCATGATCACCATCCTTAGTGTTTTGAGTAAAAATTATTCTTACATCAACATATAACAACTACATTTCTTCTTTTGTCTTGTCATGTATTCACAACTTTGTTCTAGCTCCCTTTAATATACTTAATTTGAAATTCATATTCATTGAAGTAATTTAGTTACATTTTCTCTCGCATTCAAAGGTCATTGGTTACTTACAATAGTAATTTCACAATCACATTCATTAAGATATTTGAGCTACCTTATTTTCTCAATCATTTAGGGTCCACTTAGTGAACAAATACTTATGATAATTATAACCTATCAACAAAATTCTTTGCATCAAATGGTGGTGCCATTATATCTTCAAAGAATGCACAACAATCCTGAATATTTTAGAAATATAATTCAGTTCACATTCTTTTAATAAATTATGCTCATAGTGATGAAATCTCTAATTGCATTTACTATACCATTTGTTATTTTTGTTAAAAATAGATTTTGAAAACATTTTGATACGAATTTTCTAAAGATGATTTGTTTGGCTTATTTATAAATATATATTCTCTTTTGGTAAATATTAGATGTGTTCCCATCTTTCATAAATTTTTATTATAACCTTAAAAAAGATAAATTTAAAATTATTTTAATGTGTGAAATATTAAATTAAAATGTATATTTATGCAAATCATTTTTTTTTAATTCATCAATTATTTCATTTTAGTGTGCATGCAAGAGTGTTCATCATTTTCTTAAAAAAAAGAAAAAACCATTATAAAAAAGAATAATATAATTCAAAGACATTTTAATTTTTAAATGGTAAACTTTAAATAAATCATTTTATAATCAGGGTTCATCATTCTTTAAATAGGTATTATTTATTAGATGATACCATGGAATTTCATGTGGTAGATTTTATTATATTGAGTTTACAAAAGTTTAATGTCATGATAATATATAAAATTATTCTATTTTAAACTTTATAGGCCAGGAATTTATATATCAATGATGGGTATGATAATTGCTAAAATTGTTCCCCATTTGGCATTGAAAATATGAGTGTACAAATAATCTAATTATTTAGTTAACTTTTTCAATCTTTAGAGTATATTCACAGTGCAATAGAATTGAAACATTTAAAAGCAAAGGAAATCACAAATATACGGTGGTTTTGGACAAAAATAAACCACCATGGTACAGAGATAGGCAACATCTATTTATTGCGTTGAGGCATTCTACAACCCAGTTGTGTAAGTATGTCATGTCCTCAAAAAATAATAAAGATATTTTTTATTAATGGTAGCCAAAATATTAGTTTGAATCTTAAATTATATATAGCTTGAATCTTTAGATTATATATAACTTTTTGATCTTATTATTGACTTAATATTAATTATTAAAATACAAATATGTCTTATTATATATAATTTGAATGGATGATAAATTTACCTTTAACAAACAAATTACCACATTAAAATTCCAAATTAGGTAAAATATTAAACATCTTTACTCATATTTACTAAAACCAATATCATCTCTTAAATCAAAGGAAAAAGGTTAATTCAACACAAAGAATTGGAAATCTTGCTCGAAAATCTTTTAATATTTCTTTTAATTAAATATTTGTAAAATGAATCTTTAAAGCGAAAAACCATATCCTATGGACATATTAAAGTCTTTAAGGACATAAATATTTCCACATCAAAGTTCTAATATCTGAGAATTTTAATTTGATGTAGTTTTATTATAAATTTTGTTATCATGCCATAAAAAACATTATTAATTTTAATTAATATTGTAATTTAATAATTTGGATAATACAATAAATTTTTTATATTATAAATAATTAATATAGAATAATTAACCTAGATATATTATATGAGAAGAAGAAGACATGAAAAGGATAGAGTGGAGAATGGAGGAATGACAAGGAGGATAGAGATAAAATGAAGGAAAGGGGAGATGAGGAATGAAGAGAGAGAGTGTGTGTGAGAGAGAGAAAGAGAGGAGTGAGAGAGGGAGAGAAGGGTAAGAGAGAGAGGGAGACAGAAGAGCAGGAGGGGAGAGAGAGGGAGAGAGAGATGGGAGGAGAGAGAGGGAGGTAAGAGAGAAAAGGAGAGAGGGGGAGGACTAGAGAGAGGACTTGAGAGAGATGGGAGGAGAGAGATAGAGGTAGGAGAGAAAAGGAGAAAGGGGGAGGACTAGAGAGAGGACTTGAGAGAGATGGGGAGAGAGGTAAGCACAGAGAGGGAGGGACGAAGATATGGAGTTGGAGGGGGAGAAAGGGAGTGAATAAGAACGACAGAGATAGAGAAAAGTGGAGAGAGAGAGAGATAAATGGAGTGATAAGGGGGAGATGAAGAGAGAGTGTGTATTTTTTGGGGTGATATAGAGAGACAAAGAAGGAGAGATGGAAGGAAGGGGGAAGAGAAGGAGAGAGAAGGAGAGAGGGAGGGAGAGAGAGAGATGGAGTTAGAGGAAAAGAGAGAGGGAGATAAGAAGAAATACATAGAGAGAGAGGTTGAGAGAGAGAGGAGTGATAAGGGAGATAGAGGGAGAGGGAGTGATAAGGGAGATAGAGAGAGAGGGAGAGAGGAGAGCACAAGGGAAGATAGATAGAAGGGGGAGAGAGAGAGAGTGAAGTGGAAGAGAGAAGGGGAGGAAGAGGGAGGGAGAGATATATAGATATGGAGAAAGAGTGTGTATGTTTTGGGGGTAATATAAAGAGACAAAGGAGAAGCATAGGGAGATAGAGATATAGATGGGAGGTGAAGATAGAAATAGAGAGGGAGGGAGAGATATATAGATATGGAGAGAGAGTGTGTGTGTGTGTTTGGGATGGGGAGAGGAAGGTGTGAGATTGAGAAACAAAGAAGGAGAGATGAAGGGATATATAGATATAGATGGAGGGGGAGAGAGGGAAGCCTATGTCTTGTACTATATGCATTGATTTAAGTGTAGATGGTGATTTCTAATCCTATTTGATTTCTTGCACTAGATGCATTGATTTCAGTGTAGTTGCTAATTTCTAATTATTTTTGATTACTTGCACTAGATGCATTGATTTCAATTTAGATGTTGATTTATAATCCTATTTTACTACTTGCTTTAGATGCATTGATTTCAACATAAATAGTGATTTCTAATCTTATTTGATTGCTTGCACTAAATGTATTGATTTTAGTGTAGATGTTGATTTCTAATTATATTTGATCATTTGCACTAGATGCATTGATTTCGATGTAGTTGTTGGTTTCTAATATTATTTGATTGCTTGCATTATATGCATTGATTTTAGTGTAGATGTTGTTTTCAAATCCTATTTGATTGCTTGCACTAGATTTCTTAAGAAATCTTGCACTGATTTCCGAAGGGACAATATTAAGAAATAATTAGTTGTCAAAAGTTGTGATATCTAGAATTAAAATGAAAAAGATGTGCCTTGAAAATTAATCCTTTACAAGATTGTTTGCCTTCTTCATCACCAACTAATTACTAATAGACAATTACATATATTCAAAATTAGTAATAGAGTTATTGCATACAACAATGTAATTAAAATATTTATAAGAGGAAAATGTATATTTATAAACATCAAAAGAAACCAAACTATTATCAAACGAGATGTGATAATTGTTTGGATAAACAAATAATCTAAATATTTTAAAAATCTGGCCACTCATTAAAAAAAATAAAAAATACATAATTTCTTGATTTGCAAAATAGACTAAAATAAATAAAATAAATAAAATATATAAATATTAATATATTTATTATATTTATAATATATAATATTATTCTGAAGAAATAAATTATTTCAAACATAAACAAAGAAACGAATTGTTTCAAGAGTAACCTTGAACTAGTAAATTATTAAAACTACTCTTCAATATATATTTTGTAATATTTAGAGGAACACTATTTAGAAATACTTAGTTGTCAAAAGTTGTGATACTTAAAATTAGTTTGCAATATCAATCTTCTTGCAAACTATTGACAACATTGTCTCCCTTCTTCATGACCAACTAATTACTAATAAACAATTACATAGACATATAAAAATATAACACAACAACTGTAACATTCACAAACATTACCATCCAAATCCAAACACAGAAGTACAAACCATTCAAGGAAAGAAACACATACCAAAATAAAAAAGAGAATGATATGGTCATGCCAAGCAAAGAAAACATAATGTGAATTTTGAATTTTATCTCAAATATATACATAATAATGATAATCTAAAAATGTGACACTGTTTCCCTCAACCGGAACTAGCTTAGATCCATCTAACATCGAATATATCATGTGCAGAGAGGGATCAAATCCCTCGAGGTGCAAACCTTTCCTCAAGTTCTACACACCAAAAAGAATGTTTGCATCTCAAGGGATTTGATCCCTCTGGGCGCATGATAGATCCGGTGTTAAATGGATCTAAAATGGTTATGTAGACAAGCCTGCCACTTCACATCTTGATGAAAAAACAAGTGATGGATCTAAAATGGTTATGTAGACAAGCCTGTCACTTCACATCTTGATAGAAAAACAAGTACTGTGACAGGATAACCAATATTTGTGGAGCTCTAGCTTCATTAATTCACTTGAGTAGTACATCCCACCTATTAGATTTTGCACTTGGTTAAATCCAATGGCTAACATATACTACCCAATATATTAATAGAACTATAGCTCCACAAATATTAATAACCCTATAACACCCTTAATATCAATCATCCTTCTATAATAAACACTTTCATGTGAATGACTTTATGCATAAGTACCTACCTACAAAACCAAGGAATTCATTACAGTATAGTCTTACCTAAAAAAAATAAAAGATAAAAAAATATGGTGGCAATTATTTCCTCCATCGCATATGAAAATATCTGTAATATTAATTCCCTCTTTTTAATTTAACTTCTTCTTGATTTTTAATAATTTACTTTCAATCTTGTCTTCTTATTATTTCAACACCATAAATTGAATCTTCTTCTTGTTTAAAAACAAAATCGTATCTGATTTCTTTATTGAGCAAACAATATCATATTTGGTTATTTGGTTATTGCTTTATTTTAAGCTTGGTTATGTCAATGCATATTGACAGTTTGCAACCTCTATCAACTTCTACTTCATTAATAATTGAAATGCGTACCAATGACAAGGAAAATCTCCCTCCAGCGTGTCATTCTTTCATTATTATGGTGATTTACTCTGGATATATCGGGCTGCCACAATCATCCTTAATTTATGATGATAAATGGTAAAAATATGCATATCGTTTTGCAATAGTGTAACACCTCCTACATCTCCTTTACATGGAACTCAGAGGTAGCGGCCTTCATCTCAGCAGCCTAATTATCCAGATAGTTATGCAAATGTAAGAGGAGAACAGCCAGAGAGATTGTGAAATTTTATGTGTTTTTGGCTTTGTTTTATTTATTTTGATCAGACTATTAAACAACTTCGCTTATTCGCTTAGAATTTCCAAACGAACTTCATTGGATGGTTGTCTCTAACTTCAGCGCAGTTGCAAGAAATTGCATCTTCAAAACATTTGGCAGTTAATGGGCGATCCTCTATGATTAGAGCCACATATTGTCTACACAGAAATCTATATTTTGTGGAGAAAGCCTCACTAAAAACGATTGATTCTCTATTAGGTGATTGGATATTAGCATCACTTAACAGCTAAAGATATTCGAAAGAAATTGGGTAACACTGCTTTCCCACTACTTTGTTGACACGCGGGTGATTTCTAACCGATGAAACTCAATTATTTTAATTGTGTGTATTCTTTCAAGTCATGTAACAGTGCAACTTCCTTTATGACTGAAGTCTCCACGTAGGAGTATAGTTTTGAGGATGTATCTTAATGGTTAGGTAAAAAGGTTTGGTGTTTATAAGTTTTGTGGTTTAATATCAGATAAGTCTATATACACTTTAAGAACTGTTCCAATCCAATATTCCTGAAAGCTGATCCAATTTCAAGCAAGCTCCAATTTCAGTAGGCCTGAAAGATGCTCCAAGTGTGATTTCTTCAAGTCTTCAAGTGAAAGAAGAGTGAATAGAAAAACTTATACTATTTTTTTATTTCGCCTTATATCATAGTTATAAGGATATTTTAATATGCCTGAAAGCTGCTCCACCTGTGATTTCTTCAGGTGAAGCTCCAATTCCAGTAAGCTTAAGAGATGCTCCAAGTGTTTCTGCAGATGAAAAAAAAGAGTGACTGGACAAACTTATATTACCTGTTTTATTTGGCCTTATATCATAGTTATAAAAGATTTTAATATGCCTGGGAGTTGCTCCAAGTGAGATTTATTCAGGTGAAAAAAAAAGTGACCATAGAAACTTATTCTACCTGTTTTAGTTGCTGTTATATCATAGTTGTCAGCGGATTTTAATACCCTCTACATAGCAATTTTACCCAAATATTTGGAATTATTTCAAAACTAATTAAATAATATTCTTAACATTTTATAACTCTCTTGGATTTTTTTGTTGTTGCTGTCGTATTTTACTCATTTTGCAACTCTTGGATTTCTTTTATTGCTTCTGATATTTTTTCTCCTGCAGGCGCTCGTGCACGTCGTGTTCGATTTAAAAAAAACTGACTGATTAATAATTTAAGAAAAAATAAGCACACATGTCAGAGGAACCTGAGAGCATCACGTCAAGAATGGTGGCTACAACATTTTATTTCATTTGAATTTCCTCAGCTTCATTCGAGTCTTCTTAGACTTTTTTTAAATGCAATTGAGCCATGTGCGTCATTAGTTCAGTACTCACCAGGCTTGGTCTCTTGGCCGAATTTGTGATCAATTCGATTCGTGAAAGTGTAAATGCGTTAGAGAACTGTGCATGATGAATATAGTTAGTAAATGTTGAACACAGTTTTGCAAAGTAAAAATGCTAAAAAAAATCGAAAGAATAAAAAGAATTATATTAATAGAAAATAGGTTACAATGCTCATGATATACTACATGAGAGTCAACTAATACGCATCACTGCTTGAAGATCCAAAGGTAATGTGCCATAGTGATGATCAATGGGAGGACTCGACACTTACAGCAAGTTCCAGAGAGAACTAGGTAGTTGCGAAGTGAAAGGAGGAGCAAATCAGGGAGTAAATCATTCAGAAAGGATCTTGCATGTAGTCCCATGCATGCATGGACAGTGAAAGGCGCCAATCTGGTGAAGATTCCAATGTTGAAGCCTTGCATGTTTGTGAATGCTCTAACTAAGTGTCTGCATGCGCTAGTAATGAAAGTCTTAGGTGTGTAGTACCTCCAACAGCCCCCTTGAACACCACTATGGGGAAAAATAGAAAATGGGCCCTGGCAACTAAGGCCAAAGGGCACCCAAAATACAGTGCAACTTGTACTAAAATTGAGAAAAGATGGAAAACCTCGTAGGAAACCCCCCCCCCCCTCAAAATACAATGTAATCAAAAGAAAAGAGGAAGAAAAGACAATTGCTAAGCAACTGTGTCCTTCACTCCAAGACGATCGCGCAGAGAGTGAAACTTATGCTCAGTGAATGTCTTGGTGAAGATGGCTACAGTCTGTTTTGCTAAAGGACAGAACTGCAAATCAATGACCCAATCATGTACTAAGTCCTTGATGTAGTGCATATGGATCTTTATGTGCTTCGTCCGCACCTGCTGTACTGGATCCCTGCAAAATTTGAGAGTGCTCTGGTTGTCACACCAGATGACAGTGGGCTGGTGGAATTGGACACCCAACTTAGTGAGGAAGTGTTGTAGCCATAGAGCCTGAATGGTGATGTTGACTACTCCTCTGTACTTGTCCTCAGCTGAAGAGAGAGCAATAGCAGCATGCTTCTTACTCGACCAACAGATAGGGCTAGACCCTAGACTGAGTGAATATCCGGAAGTGGACTTGCGATCAATGTTGTCACTCGCCCAATCAGAATCTGTGAAGCCAAGGAGATTCAATGCAGTGCTTGCTGCATGGTGAATCCCGAAGGTGATGGTGCCCTACACATATTGGAGGATGCACTTGGCAGCTTTCCAGTGTAGCTCATGCGGCTCCGGCATGTATCTGGAAACTGCCCCTACTACATATGAGAGATCCGGTATGGAGTGGGTGAGGTACAATAAGCTCCCCACTAGCTATCGATAGAGAGTACTGTCAACTAATGGAGTGTCACATCCATCCTCAAGGTGGACCCCAAACAGAAAAGGAGTCGATGCTGGCTTGCAGTCAGTCATGTGAAATCTCTCGAGGATATCCCGTGCATACTTAGCCTGAAAGAGTTTGATGCTTGTGGCATCCTGGCTGATCTCAAGACCAAGAAAGAAGTGTAATGGACCCATGTCCGTCATCAAGAACCTATCATGCAAGGTCCTCTTTACTGCATAGATCGCTGAAGCCGAGCTGCTGGTGATCAGGAGATCATCCAGATATAAAACTAAGATAAAAAGAGAGTCATGTGTCTTGAGCATGTAAACATTTGGATTAGACTTACATCTTTCGAAGTTTTGTGATAAGAGAAAAGGATCCATCTTCGCATACCAAGCTCTCGAGGCCTGCTTAAGGCTGTAGAGAGACCTCTTCAGTCTGCAAATCAAAGATGAATCCTGAATGAAACCATGTGGCTTCTCCATGTAGATCTACTCAGATAGGTCCCCATGAATAAAAACATTCTTCACATCCATGTGATGTACTTCCCACCCCTGGGTAGCCGCAATGGCAAGTGCAAGGCGTATGGAATCCATCTTTGCTACTGGAGCAAAGGTCTCATCAGAATCAATGCCATGCACTTGCTGGAAGCCTTTGCTTAATAGCTTGGCTTTCTGTCTGGTGATTTTCCTATCTATAGCACTTTTGGTCCTGTAGACCCATTTGTATCGGACAAGTTTCCTTCTTGAAGGAAGGGGGACTAGATCCCAGGTCTGGTTCTCGAGGAGGGAGTTGTACTCCTCCTCCATGGTGGACTCCCAAGAGGGATGACCAGCAGCCTCGGCATAAGACTACGGATCAGAAGATTGAACCAAATGACAATGCTAGGATGGCGTTGGTTTAGTGGTAGTGAGGGCAAGAGGAGGCCCAATAAACTCTGAGCTAGTCCTCTGCGGATCAAAATTATCCCCCACAAGACCATTTCTAGCAGCTGGGTGGTCTTGTCCATATATCTCACTTAAGCTCCTTGTTCTCTGATTTATGACAGGGGAAGTTGATTCATTGCTGGAAGCCCGATCTGGGTTTGGATGTGGATCATCATATGCATGCAATGGATTTGTATCTAAAGACTCTGTCTCTACATTTGCATGCTCTACCTCAACATCTGCATGCTCCGTATCTTCATCTGAGTGTATTGAGTCATCAACTCCGTCATGAGGTAGATAAAAGGTGTCTACATGCAGAAATTGAGGTGCATGTGAAAGAATTTCCTCAAATTGGACAGTTCTCTTAATGATGAGCTTGTCCGTAGAGGAAATCAGGAGTCGGTATCCCTTCACACCATCAGGGTATCCAACAAGGATGCACTCAATGCTCTGTGGATCAAGATCTTTCCTCTTTTCAGAGGGGATCCTGGCCCATGCCCGGGAGTCAAAAACACGTAAGTGGGTGACCTCCAGTTTAGTGCCACTCCAAGCCTCAAAGGGGGTCTGATCCTTGACAGATCTATGAGAAGATCTGTTTTGGATGTAGTTAGCACAATAAGTGCTTCAGAGCATAGCTTATGAGGTAGTGACTTAGCATGCAGCATGCAGGAAGCCATCTCTTTGAGAGATCGGTTCTTTCTCTCAGCAACTTCGTTTTGCTGTGGAGTGTATGGAACTGTGTGCTGCAACTGTATGTCGGACTCAAGGCAAAGGTTTTGAAGTGTTGTGTTAACATATTCCCCCCCATTGTCTATATGGAAGGCTTTGATCTTTCTCTCTAATTGTGTCTCAACTAGTGCTTTGAAATCTTCAAAATGCACAAAAACTTCAGATTTGGCCCTAAGAAGATACACCCAAGTATACCGTGAGAAATCATCAATAAATGTAAGAAAATACCTTGCTTTGTTGATGGAAGGATGAGGAAAAGGCCCCATGAGATCACTATGGGTCATATCTAGAGGAGAGGATGCTTAGTGAGTCTTGCTGGTGTCAAACTTTTCTCTAGGATGTTTACCAAGGACACACCCTTCACAAACTACTTTAGAGAAACTGATATTTGGCAAGCCTTCCACCATCTCATGCTTGCTTAGTTGTTGCATATACCTGTAATTTAAGTGACCAAACCTCTTGTGCCAAAGCCTACTACTATCATCAGCGTGTGTAAGCAATAAGGAGGATTCAGATTCAATAAATTCAGAAAATGTATACAGTCTAGCTCCATTGTTTACCGCACCAGTTGCAATTTTGGAGCTGCTATGTAGGTCATATATGTTCACTGCATCTGGAGTGAATTCCACTCTCTTTCCAG
>APFE030257852.1:39235-53354 GCA_000404065.3 Pinus taeda
TTGCTTCTTGTTTCTGCTTGATGCTTCCCCGTTTCCGCGTCCTTCTGCATAGAAAACATCGAGTATTGGTGATTGAGCTTCGTTTGTTCATTTTCACACTATTCATCAAAATCCTTTTATTCTCTAGACTTATAATGCAGAAAAGGTTAAGAAACTCATTAGAAAACCACTAGATTACTATTCAAAAAGCATACCTTTCAAGCGCTCCACAGTGGCCCCCATGGTTGTGCTTCTGAAGGATTTCTGCCATTTGGTCAATTTGTTTCTTCATGCAAGAGGATTCCGGATGGAATCCTCAGTGACAGTAGGTGCATTTGTCTCATTTCTTCCCTTTCTCATTTCTGGAGCCAGAGGAGTCACTGAAGGGCTTGGTGTACCCTTTCTTCTTTGGATGGGAATGGGCTTTTCCATTGTCTTTTTGCTGTTGATTTTTGTGATTTGAATCAGATCTGTGATTTTTATTGTGGCTGCCATCATGCACAGCAAGTGCATGTGCTTTTGGAGGTTTGATTTTCCCCATGCCAATGAGTTTATCTTGCTCAAAAGTGAGGGACTCCATGTACTCTTTGACATAAGGCATAATGTAGGATTTACCTGTTGCGAGCCTTACTGAATGAATTGTTGACACAAAGATGAAGTATTCTGGTCTGAGCTTTGACATAATAGAGAGAACTTGGCGACTCTCTTCCCTGGATTTGTCAATTCCACAACCCTTGAGTTGTAGCAGCATATCATTATATTTGGTGAAGAAGTATTGAATTATGTCATAGTTTTGCGGATCCAACAAGAGTAGCTCAACTTCAAGCAAATTTTCTTTCATCTCATCCTATTTCCCATAGAGTTCTTCAACCTTTTTCCAAATCTCATTGGGAGTACTGTAGGCAGATAGACGAAACTGCAACTCTAGGGAGATGCACATGCATATGGATCCGTGGGCCTCATCCATGCAGTTGAGGTACTTGGATTTCTCTATGGCTGAAGTGGGTTCCACTTCTGCAACCATGGTAATCCCATACAACCCTTTCTGATGAAGGTATCGAGCCATTTGGTCCTTCCATTCATGATAGTTGTACGGTGTTAGGATTGATGCTTTGGGAAACTCCATTTTTCTGCAAAATAAAGTACTGGTGCACCTTTTAGCTAGCAACCTGTGGGCTCTAATACCATGTAAATGTGTTATAAAACCTGCACAAATGAATCTAGCTAGTAAAGGTTGAACACACAGCTTTGCAGAGAAAAAACACTAAAAGAAATCGAAAGAACAAAAAGAATTATATGAATAGAAAATAGGTTACAATGCTCATGATATACTACATGAGAGTCAACTAAGACGCATCATTGGGTGAAGATCCCAAGGTAATGCGCCATAGTGGTGATCAATGATAGGACTCGACACCTACGGCAAGTTCCGAAGAGAACTAGCCAGTTGCGGAGTGAAAGGAGGAGCAAATCAGGGTGTAAATCATGCAGAAAGAGTTTTGTATGTAGTCCCATGCATGCATGGACAGTCAAAGGTGCCAATCTGGTGAAGATTCCAATGTTGAAGCCTTGCATGTCAATGAATGCTCTCACTAAGTGTCTGCATGTGCTAGTATTGAAGGTCCTAGGTGTGTAGTACCCCCAACAGAAAGATGTTCTTGCAGTGTCGAGTGCCGGTTTTTAGCTAAAATTCTCTTGGTGAATTTTGGTGAATATTTTCTTCATTGATTTAACCGTTGAGTCTCCACGAAAATTCTGGCAGTGGAAAATAAACACTTCGTGGCATCTAGCCAATAAGGGCTGAGACATGCACATTCATGGTAGACTTCAGAGTAAACTAAAGGAAAAATTAAATTGGTGTTCAATTTCTTTCCAACTCGAGCTATTGACAGAAATTTCAGACTTTTTTGGCATGAATTTCGCTTGGCAGGGCCTGCTCATCTAATCAAATAGAGGGTAGAGTATCGTCGTAGGCTAGTATTGATCTCTCTTCATTTCCATCCAATACCAATCCCCACCAAGAAAGAGACCTAATTTGTATTAGATAGCCACATACCTGCACCTCTGTTTGTCGAAGAATTTAACCAGGGAAATAAAAATACATTACATCTTTGAAAAAAAATTAATCATATAAATCCTTCAACATTAGGGAGGTTGTTCAAAAGCGGCTTAGCACTATTGACATGGATGGAAAAATATAATAGATATAGGAAATCATTTTATCATATTCTTTCAAAATCACATCGGTTGAACATCAACCTAGGTTGAGTGAGGGAAACTAAGGTGAACAAGAGAAGCTCCGATTTAGGTCTCTTGCTTAGGAGTCAGAGTTGCATATATTTTTGTTGTTCTTAGACTGATGGGGTTGTATTAGGGAATTTATTTTCTAGTACACAACTACCAGCATTTTGATTCCCTTAGAATGGCAACTAGGTCTGAATTTGGGTGATCTAACCCAGAAGGTTGTTTGCTAGGTTTTCCTTTTTACATACTTGTAATGGAATATTTTCGACACCTAGAAACTCGACTTCATGCCATTAGGATATTGTCAGTGAGGATAGATTCAATTGGGAATGCTAGTTCATTTTGAGCTAACCTTTAGCAACGAAAAAACTAAGGGCTCTCACCTCAATAAAACATTAATTGTCCTTCTTGATACCTAATTATCATTTTTTTTAGCTTATCATGCTTTAAATAGGGTGGGAATAAGGTTAAAAGAAATAGAGTAATTGTAGTTATGATCTATCATTTAGTTGGTATAGGATTTTTTTTTTAATATATATAAAACAAATATGTCGTTCATTGTAATCACAAGGAATTGCAAAGTGTGGAAAGAGAAAAACAATTCTCCAGCTTATATGAACAAATAATTCAAGCAAAGAGGAGAAGATGAGGGGAAAATGCTACAAGAAAGAAGCTTAAAGTACTCAAGGTTCAATTTTATTGAACTTGGATTTGATACCAAGTGTAGGGACCATCCCTATGATACCATTTTGTTTTAACACCCACAAATATTGTGATTAAATCTTGGAATGCAATCATAAGAAAATAAGTAATTTCAGTTTGAACTATGCATTTACCAGCAACATCCATTACTAAGATCACATAGTACTTTAAGCACCATCAAATTTGGAAGCATATATATATTAAGGAATTTATATCAATAGTCCCTAATTTAGAATGCAATCCTCGTATCATTCACTTTTACATTTGGTAACTATATATACAACAAAATCATAAAATAGAACATCTTGAATACAACAAGTATCATTCACCCAGGAGTGGAGAGTCGATCTTGGCCTTCCCGCTACTTTCACTCCCTTGTTGTTTTCTACATTCATGTGTGGAGAAATAGGCGTCCTGACCAAACATTGATGACTCACTGGTTGACCTCCAAGCCTACTTCATGGGTACTTTTCTTCCCCACGGACCCCCAAGCTGCAATGGGGCTATGTAATAGAGGAAGAATGCTAGTTAATGGAGGTGAGCACTCTTGGCTCAAGAGTCCCCTCTCTAATGAGCTCCACCTCACCAAAATCACTATAGATTTATAGTAACTCACAATAGCATTATCTCATCCATCCAACTATAGGGAAAAAATCCCCGTTGCCCATAGCTTGCTCCTTATTTTATAGGAGGATTGACACTTGGCACTTAATGAAAAAATGACTATTTTTATTAATTTAAAATTTTGATTATTCACCCACCCATGTGTCATCCTCTCACCAAGGCTCTCTTAATTTATTTACTTAAATTTTTATTTAAGATAATATTTTTCCTCAAGCCAACATGAGTCACTATTTCTTCTCCTATTTGTCTCTTGATTCCCCCTTTATGTTCCTTGATTTGTGTTCATCACTAAGTCAACTAGTAGGTCTCAGATTTGATCCCCCAATTACCCCCTAGTTTAACTCAATTTTACTCTTAGATGGAGATCCTTGTGTTGGCTCTTGCCATATGGAGGTTCTCTAATGAAATTAAATTTCTCTAATTAAATTTATTATTCTTTATTTTCATTCTCCACCTTATTTTCTTAATTGTTTTAGGATTAATCTTTCTAATTAACACTATATCTCTTTCCCCTCTTAAAACAATTATGCACATTATCTACCTAAGGCTTTCCAAACGTGGGAAGAGTAGAGTTCTCAAGTGGTCCAATATTTTTATTTCTTCCTATTTTCCCTTTACCCCAAGTTTTATTCTTGATTTAGACAACTTGGTTCTAAAACCTCACTTACCACATTATGTAAATTAGTATGATTATCATATCTTAATTATATTTTAGTAGTTTCCTCTTGGTGCCAAAGGTGCTAATTTGGTCGTGCCCTTCAAGAAAATCCCTTTGAAGTTCCAAGGATGCGACACCAATCAGTTTCTTCTTGATGTAAGGGTATCAAGTCAATCTTGCCCTTCAAGAACTTCCCTTGAAGTTCCAAGGGTGCCACGTCGCTTTCCCTTTAAGCATCCAGTGACTACGAGGGGAAAAATAGGTGGGACGATGGAGACCGCTATCCTCTCCTATGTTGCCTACTATAGTGAGACTAATGGTGTCGGGGATAAGGAATCTTCCTTGATGCGTTCCCCCCAGTAAAATCCTCGTGAGTGGCCAATCTGGGGTCTACCCCCATGACATCGTGATCTTCAAGGCGAAGATATCCCAAAACCTTCCCGCCTAAGTTATGGTAGGAGTGCTAGCAGGTAGAATCATGGATGTTGTCCCACCCCTCCCATGAAGTTTCAACTATATGTACAACCCCACCACCCATGTGTGAGTCATTCAGTCAAGAAACTAACCTGTGCCTACAACCACTATCATGTCATTAGAATTCGCAACAGAATTTTAAATTTAACTTCACAAATTTCTTGAGACAATAATGCCATTCAAAGCAAACTAGAGGTTTTCGACTCATCACATGCAAGTGCATCTCGGTGGTATCTTACCACACTCAATAATCATCAGTAGCATTTGTTCACAACAAGAGTCACCAATATACACGTGTATGCTAAATTATCATCATGGTATAATCATCAACATCTTTGTATTTGTGAGCAAGAACTACTGTAAACATATATAATGAATCCATCATATGATTTGACATATGTAATAGCTCCATGTCAAAATTTCATGTAATAAAGGACAATAAAGGTGGAATAAGACCAAGGTCATGGGACACGTATTCCAAGCTGAATGTTGGGAAAACATCATAGTGGGAATCACTTTTGGTTTATTTATGGCTATGGAAATTGGAAAAGGCATTGAAAAAGGTAAAGAGACAATAATTGGCATTTGATGAAGGAAATAAAGGAAAATAGGAGAAAAGGAAGGTGAAGAAACACAAATTTGCATGGAAGTGAAATTAGAGGAAAAATGAAGGAAAATTAAGAAAAAAGGGAGATCAATAATAAAAAGTCATTAGAGGATCAATTCACAACTTTTGTCATTGCTCTCTCTCATACACTCTTACACACTTAGAGTATTCTTGGAGCATTTTAGCATTCACTTGGATTTAGAGAAAGGAAAAAAGCAAGGAGAAGGTTGGATTATCAACTTCAGTAGGAGGATTTTGTAGATAACAGGTTGTGTGTGTGATTTCCTAGCTGAGGTGTGAATGCATTGTTCATGAATTTGTTTTCTTGGTTCATTTGTTGTCATTGACATGGGTTTTTCCGGGTTCGACAGTGGTTTCACCCTTGCCTTGCCATTTCCTAGATAGTCATGGTTTGATGGGATTCATTCTTGGTTGAGATTTGGATTGTTGAAAGGTTTTGGAATAGGGTGAAGTGGTCTTAGAAAAATTCCCAAGGGTTTAGGGTGGAGATGGTTTTCTCTTGGAAGCCCTTGACAGGTGGATGGAGACAGGAAAATTCTTCAAGGTATGGTGAAGAAATTATGAGCCATCCAAACTCGGTTTGGTTTTGTGATCTCAGGGCCGGTTTAGGTGAGATCACGATAACTTGATGGTGGAGGTCGTTTAACCTCTAGAGTCCATTTTGATTATGTCATCGTTTATCCCATGAGATACCACATTCAGGCTTGGAATATGGCATGGGGGTGATTAGATGAAAGAAAGATTTGGTTCAACTCAATCTATGGTCAGGTGGTACGTGGAAGTCTCTGACTTAGTTGGATTTTTCATATGTTAATAATATTTATTTTCCTACTATGATCTATGGGTGCTTGTACTTGTTATTATGTTTATTTTATGATTGATTTGTCATGGTTAATATTTTGGTTATAATCATGGTTCTATGATGTTCTCTAGCTATGGCACTTGTTCATGATTTGATAAGTATTTGAATGGTTGATGAATGCATGGGCTAACAAGTGTTTTTGAAGCTACTTGAGAGGGCATTAGAACTTCTTGGGGATTCTCAAATGAATTTTAGATATTTAAGATCATATATGCATCTATGACCAATAACTCATATGTTTACCATATGTTTGATGAAATGTCTAATGTGTACTAGGCAGTGTAGGTAAATTTATTTCTTCAAGTTTGAATGTTTTTCATTGTTATCACCTTAGCCATGATTATGGAAAGTTACAAGTAGTTTTGGGCAGTGGTCTGGAGGCTAGCCTAGAAAAGTGGATCAGATCTCAGCAACATTGGCACTGAACTAGGAAATTTAGGTCATAACCACATGGAAGAAGGCTTATGAGTGTGGTTATAGCTTCATAACTACATGCGTGTTGTGTTGTGGGTGTGGTTGGGGTGTTATGATTGTGAAAAGGGGTTCCAATTTAGGGATAAACCACGTGGGGTGGCTTGCAACCTCCTGAATATGTTGTGGTCTCTAAGGAATGTCAGTTTGTGGTCAAATTTCAGGACCCACTTCCATAATTAGAACTTGGAGGTTGGGTTATGTCACAATAGCACTCGACCTTACATTTACCCTCTGTCAGTTTGTGGTCGAATTTCAGGTCCCACTTCCATAATTAAGACTTGGAGGTTGGGTCATGTCAAAATAGAACTCAACCTTACATTTACCCTCAGAGCTTGTAAAAGTGGGTAAATGTTGGGATGGGTGGTTATGCGTTGGTATCAAAGCTTCCAAGTTCAGGCACTTGGATTGATGGGCTAAAATTGATTTTTATGCATGCATGTCAGCCGTATGCATGGATTGCAGTAGCTATGGTTATCATGTATATAGTTGGTGTTATGATTTGAGTTATCGCATATATAGTTGGTCTTACAATTTGAGTTATCAAGTATATAGTTGGTGTTACAATTTGAGTTATCATGTATTATGTCGATAGATTGATATTTTGGTGCTATATATATATTATGCTAATATGGATTGATTTTTGCAGATGATATAGCCTCCCCTGAACTTCATTAAGGTATGTTTGATCATGTTTCTATTTGGTTTATCTAACATGGTAGGTTGGCAGGAAGAAGAAGGTCAGAGATGACAAGAAAAATGGTGGATTACAACTCATGTGACTCTCCTTATAAATCAGCTGAGAAGTAAGGAGATGAGTACTCTCTTGATATAACAGATACATTAAGAAGTTTTAAGGTAGAAATTAGAAGTTTCAAGGTATATAATGACAATATAATTGAGTCACAGGAAAGACTTTCCAAAGCTCAGTAAAAGAAAGTCGAGGTTAATGTAGGTCTCAATAAGGATACAGGTTGGGCCTGAGTGATACAGTTGGAGGTAGCATATGGTTGGATACAGCTAACAGGAGAGGTAGGGCTTATGGCTTTTATTCTAGTTCTGGTTCAGAGAGACACCATTTCCATCACTGCCATCATCTGTATAGGAGGAGTGAGAAGAAGTACTTTCCATATGAGTTCAAGAAATTCAAGCCTCCTACATTTGATGGAGAGATGAATAAACCAAAATATGTAGAAGCATAACTGCTTGGAATGAAGAAGTTCTTCAAATTACACGATTAGACAGAGAATATGAAGGCCAGGATAACTATTTTAAGTCTCAATGGAAAAGTAGATATTTGGTGGGAAGATGTGAAGTGTGTTAAAGGCATCAAGATAAAAGAGTTGATTTGGCATGAGTTTAAAAGACTCTTCACAAAGAAGTACTTGTTCGAGAGATATTATGATGGAAAGGATAAGGAGTTATATGAGTTGAAGATGGGGTCTATGACAGATGAAGAGTACATGACTAAGTTTCTGGAGCTATTGAGGCATGTGCCTTATCTCAAGGATGAGAGGACTAAGGTTTAAAGTTTCATCAATGGATTTCCCTCAGAATTCAAGGATGGAATTGAGTATGATGAGCCTCAATCATTGGAGGAAGTAATTGGGAAACTAAAGCATTGTTATGAGCAGTCGAAGTGTAAATATTAGCCTAAGTGGGATTGGAAAGATAATGAGAAGGCTAAAGGAAAATGGCCTCAGAAGTGGGAAATACCTCGAGATTCATGTGAGAAAGAAAATTTAGCACCTTACAAGAAGTTTAAATTAGTTGATAAGGGACATGGGATTTAGCCTGGAGAGCAGCAGAATAACGGAAGTGGTAGAGAACCATTGCAGTGTTCTATTTGTTGCAAAGATCATCGCAATAAGGATTGTCCATTGCACTGGGGTGGCAAGCCTCAGATCTATAGTGCTTAGGAGACACAGACAATTGGGGATGTTGGGCATATCATTCTTTAAATGTATTTAGAATTTGATAATATGAAGTCAGATCATCAGGCATCCATTATTGAGATAGAAGGTAAGCTTTGTGATCAAGTTATTTCCATTTTGATTGATCCTAGATCTAATTATAGTTATGTTAGTCCTGACCTAGTGGATAAATGTTGCTTGAATGATAAGTGCATGCAGAGTCTTGGTTGGTCTAGTTATCTACAGGGACCAAGAAAAGAGTTCATCATTGGGTGATAGCTTATGCATTTGAGCTGAATCATATGCCTACATCAATACATCTAAATGTGCTTCCTTTGAGTTCATATAGCCTGATTTTTGGCATGGGTTGGTTGTTTACTCACAATACCAAGGTAAATTGTTATGAGAAGGCCATTGAGTGCTTGGATGATGATGCAGAGAAGAAAATCTCACAGGAAAAGAAGAAGCCTACATCAATGAGAATGGTTACAACCATCCAAGCTAAGCACAATGGCAGGAAATGATGTGTATTATTTGTAATGCATGTTTCCAGTGACAAGGGGAAGGATACTAAGGATGATGAAGTCTTGAAGAGTTATCTTGTTTTGCAACAGTTTCAAGATGTATCTATTTCTTATATTTCAGAGTCACTGCCTCATAGGGAAGTGGATTTCTCTATTGAGTTGGTACCAGGAGAAACACCAACATCAAAAGCACCTTACATGATGAACACTTCAGAGTTCGTGGAATTGAAGTTGCAACTAAAGGAAATGTTTGATAAGGGATACATTAGGCCAATTGTATCACTTTGGGTTGCACTAGTGTTTTTTGTAAAGATGAAGGACGGTACTCTCAGATTGTGCATTGATTATAGGTAGTTGAATAAGGTGGATATTAATAACATGTATCCTTTTCCACAGATCGATGACTTGTTTGATTAGTTGAAGGGGGCATCGATGTTCTCAAAGATTGATCTGAGATCATGATAACATTATGTGCGCATCAAAGAATAAGATATCTGCAAGATCACTTTCTGTACTAGGTATGGTCATTATGAGTTTGTGGTGGTTCCTTTTGGTCTTACTGATCCTCTTGCCACTTTCATTTGTTTGGTGAACAATGTGTTGTGTACTTATTTGAACACGTTTGTGATAATGTTCATTTATGAAATGTTCCTATATTCTAAGAATGAGGAACAACATGGAGAGCATGTGGAAATAGTGTTCATATTGTTGAGAGAGCATTGGTTGTATGTGAAGCTTAGTAAGTGCAGTTTCTTCCATATCGAATTTCATTAATTGGGACATGTTGTTTCCGAGGAAGGTATGGCAATGGACCTGAAAAATATTAGAATTATCATGGAGTGGTCAGCTCTTAGGAATGTGGATGAGGTTAGATCATTCACGGGACTAACAGGTTATTGCAGGAGGTTCATTAGGAAATTATCATGGATTCTCTATCTTATTACATATTTGCAGTGAAAAGGAAAGAATTTTGAATGGACAGAGGAGTGTGCAATGAGTTTTGAGTAGTTGAAGCATTTGCATACAAATGTTGCAATATTGAAGATTTTAGATCCTGATAAAGAGTTTGTGGTATGAAAATATGCTTTTAAGAGAGGACTTGGTGGAGCCTTGATGCAAGAAGGACGGGTGGTATGTTATGAGTCAAGGAAGTTGAATGAGCATAAGAAGAATTATGTGACTCATGATCATGAGTTGGAAACTATCATTCATGCCTTGAAGATGTGGAGGCATTATCCTCTTAGCAGGTGGTTTATTTTGATGAGTGATCACAATGGAATGAGGTACTTGTTTGACCAACCTAATCTAAATTCTAGGAAATCTAGATGGTTGGATACACACAGTGAGTATGACTTTGAGATTAGATGCATCAAGGGAAAGGAGAATAAGGTTGCATATGCTCTCAGTACGAGAGTTTAGGTGAATCATATTTCAACTATGAGATCTTATGGGACCGATTTGCAAGAGTGGATCTTGCAGGCATGGAAACATGATGATAGGTACCAATAGATGAAGCAAAGATTGCAGCATCGGGGTGAAGGTGATATGGATGAGGAGTATCACATCATGAAAATTGGCTTGCTCAAATTTAGGAACAAGATTTATGTTTTGGATAACAATGAGCTGAAGAAGCTTATCTTGAGGGAGTTTCATGTTAAATCGTATTTAGGTCACTCGAGATATCAGAAGACATTGAAAAATCATTTATATCATTGAATGAACTTGAAGAAAGAGGTGGTTGAATTTGTTGCTAGATGTTTGGACTACCATCAGGTGAAACAAAAGGGTAAGCATGCAACTAGTTTATTACAGCCTATTCTGATTCCAAAATGGAAATGGGAGGTCATTTCCATGGAATTCATTACAAGATTTCTAAGGACATAAAAGGAGCATGATTCCATCATGTTTTTGCTTGACATGTTGAGTAAGTTAGCTCACTTCATTACAGTTAAGTTTACTAATTCAAATAGTGAGGTAGCTCAGATATTCATCAAGGGGATAGTGAGATTGCATGGTGTTCCCAAGAATATCATATCAAACAAAGATGTCAAATTCACTTCCAGGTTTTAGAAGGAATTGTTTGTAGGCTTGGGGAGAGAGTTGGATTTGAGTACAACTTATCATCCACAGACATATCGAAAGACAGAGAGGATCAACAAGATTCTTGTATATATTTTGAGGATGTATATCATGCATCAACAGAGAAAGTGGGAAGAGTATCTTCCACTGGTAGGTTTTGCTTATAATAATGGGTATCGAGAATATTTAAGGATAAGCCCATTTGAGGCTCCTTATGGGTGAATTTGTGAGACTCCTATCAGCTGGAGTGGTCCAGTGAATAAAGTACTAATTGGACTGGATATGTTAGCCGAGATGGAACGAGAGATGCATGATATCAAAAGGAATTTAAAGGAAGCACATGATAGGCATAAGAGTTATGTAGATCAACACAAAGCATTCAAGGATTTTCAAGTTGGGGAGCATCTGTACTTACACATCAAACCCGAGAGAAGTCCTTTGAGGATTGGATCATGTTCCAAGGTGGCACCTTGGTATTGTGGGCCTTTTGAGATCCTTGAGAGGATTGGACGAATGGCCTACAAAATTGCACTGCCACCAACAATGAAAGTCCATGATGTTTTCCATGTTTCAATACTTAAGAGACGTGCAGGATTTTTATCATGTGATTGATTGATCTATATTGCAGGTGGAACTCGAGGGAGAATTCCAACCAGAACCTCAATTAATATTACATTGGAAACAACTCATGCTCCAAAACTGAGCAATTGAGAAAGTTAAAGTGTAGTGGAAGCACTTTGGGCATGTTGAAGCTACATGGGAGATGGTTGATTAGATGTAGGATTTGTATCATTCATTGTTTATTGGTTCAAGAAAATAATTTTTTGGTATGTTATATGTGTATGGCTATAAATAAGTAATGAGATTTGTTATAAAGCTCCAATAAGTAGTATGTTTGTTTTTCTCTTCAGTAGGATGTCATTGTAAATACTGCATCATGTTATAAAGCTCCATAGGTAGTAAGTTTTATTTTTATCCATTCATTGGTCATAGGTAACATAGAAAACTGTGGATGGTGTTTCCCTAAGGGGGAGGGGTTTGTAACAACCTCAGTTTAAATTTTCATGTAATGAAGGATAATAAAGACAAAATAAGGCCAAGGTCACGGGACATGTATTCCAATCTGAATGTTGGGAAAACATCATAGTGGGCATCACTTTTGGTTTATTTATGGATATGAAAACTGGAAAAGGGATTGGAAAAGGAAAAGAGGCAATAATTGGCATTTAATAAAGGAAATAAAGGAAAATAGGAGAAAAGGAAGGTGAAGAGACCCAAATTTGCATGCAAGGGAAATTAGAGTAAAAATGAAGGAAAATGAAAATAAAGGGAGATCAATAATAAAAAGGAATCATATGATCAGTTCACAACTTTTTTCAATTTAGTTTGGCTCTTTCCTTTCATTCTCTCTCTCATACACTCTTGCACACTTAGATTATTCTTGGAGTATTTTTCCATTCACTTGGATTTGGATAAAGGAAAGCAAATGAAAATAAGGATAATTTTGGATCAACAACTTTAGCATGAGGTTTTACAAGTAGAAAGTTTCATGTGTGATTTCCTAGCTCAGGTGTGAATGCATGGTTCGTGAATTTGTTTATTTGGTTCATTTTCTATCATTAGAATGGGTTTTTTTGGGTTTGACAATGGTTTCAACCTTTCCTTTCCATTTCCTGGATAGCCATGGTGTGATGGGATTCATTCTTAATTGATCTTTGGATTGTCAGAAGGTTTTGCAATGGGGTGAGGTGGTCTCAGGAAAATTACCAGGGGTTGGAGATGGGATGATTTTCTCGATGAAGCCCTCGACAGGTGGGTGGAGATAGGAAAATTCCTCAAGGCATCATGAATAAATTATGAGTTATCCAAGCTTGATTTGGTTTTGTGATATCGGGACCAGTTTAGGTGAGATCATGGTAGCTTGAGGGTGGAGGTGGTTTAAACTTTGGAGTCCTTGTTTGGTTATATCTTGGTTTATCCCATGAGATCCCACATTCATTATTGGAATATGGCATGGGGGTGATTGGTTGAAAGAAAGTTTTTGTTTAGCCCAATCTATGGTTGGGTGGTACGTGGAAGTCCCCGACTTGGTTGGATTTTCATATGTTAATAAGAGTTATTTTCCTATTGTGATATATGGGCACTTGTAATTGTTGTTATGTTGATTTAATGGTTAATTTGTCATGGTTAATATTTTGGTTATATGTTGGTTATAAGCATGGTTCTATGATGTGCTCTAGCTATGGCTCTTATTCATGATTTGATAAGTATTTGAATGGTTGATGAATGCATGGCATAACAAGTGTTGTTGAAGCTACTTGAGAGAGAATTAGACCTTCTTGGTGATTCTCAGATGAAGTTCAAATATTTAAGATTAGATATTCATACATGACCTGTAACTCATATGTTTACCAAATGTTTGACGAAATGTCTAATGTGTACTAGGAAGTCTAGGTCAAGTTCTTGCTTCAAGTTTGAAAGTTTGTGATTTTTATCACCTTATTCATGATTCTAAAAATTTAACGGTATTTATGGGCAATGGTCTTGAGGCTAGCCTAGAAATGTGGCTCAGATCTCAAAATCATTGGCATTAAACTAGGAAATTTAGGTCACAATTGCATGGAAGAAGGCTTATGAGTGTGGTTACAGCCTCATAACCACATGCATGTTGTTTTGTGGGTGCAATTGGTGTAGAAATTTTGAATAATTTAACACATATTCAACAGAGATTATCCTGATCATGTACTATTGCGGAAAACATACACAATACATAAGCTCCTCTACGTTGATCATCAATAGAGCAGCATCAATAACAATAAAACATCAAGAGCATTCACACATTAACACAGTATGTATCCCGGGGAAAGCATCTCGCTAAAAACCCCAACTATCTGTATATTAATGATTGAGTCATGTAACATTACATAGCATAATACTTCTTACAAGTATCTCCACCTCTGT
>APFE030257862.1:1808-14858 GCA_000404065.3 Pinus taeda
TTTTTAAAAAATCGCTCCCGGATTCGCTCCCAAACCGGGAGCTTCTGAAAATGGTCGCTCCCACTCCCGCTCCCCGCTCCCGCTCCCGCTCCCAAGTAACATTGGTCAAGCTCCATAACAATCAGAGGTAAATATGTATCTATTAGTCCATTGCCAGAACATTTTCCTTTTCAAAAACATTGTATGGCTCATTGCATTGTTTCAGTTTTCTAATTCATGCCACTAGGATAACCATACATCTGCCTTGTAATTTTCAAAACTTTCTTACAGCGATAGATTACTTTAGGGCTATAAATATGCAATAAACAACAACCCAAACATTGATATGTAGGAGGCGGAAAAACTTTTGATAAATGTGCTTCGGGATCTTTTTCAAAGAGCCAAGCTAATCGAGTTGTTATCGAGCCGACCGAGTTGGTATCGAGTCGGCCGAGTTGTTATCGAGCCGGCCGAGTCAATGACTGGCTCGGCCGACTCAATAACAACATGGCCATCCATTTTGTTTCGACCACCGAGACGACCCGGCCAGGCATTGGCTCGATCTGGCTTAGCCGAGTCAAAGTCAGCTCGATCATTTTTTAAAACAATGGGAAAGCATCTCTATATAAGATAGTGGGAAAAGGTAGAAAAGGAGCTCCCAATGTCTTAGAATAAATAGCAATATCTCTCTCTGATCTCATAGTATATGGGGCATTGGAAAATAAGAATGTGACAATAGTTATGTTGAAGGAAATGTAACTAGGTTCAGTCTTCATAAATGTATTTATAATATTTGTATTTATTCAAGAAAAGAAATATTATTTTTATAATATATGTCAATGAGTTTCTTTCTCATTGAAATAGGTCTAGCACATGTTAAAGTGCTATAGGCGAGTCAAATAGTCAAAAGAAAATGTTGAATACCCTTAAGAGCATGTTACACCATGTATATAATTGTATTAGAGTCAAAAGGAATACCTCCAAGCAAAGTCAAAGTCTCCTCCTTGCAACGACATCATCAAAAGAGAAAAAACGATGCAAAGGAAGTCAAGTTGTCCCACTATCCTCAAGTCGGCCTAAGGGAGGGATAGTCCTCTATATATAGAGGCTTTCCACTCCTCCAACGATATCATAATCACCTCTGAAATCAGTGAGCAAGTGAAGTCAAATAAAAGGTGGAAAATTCGAGTTTAAAGGAGCCTCTAGTGCAATGAAGAAGGAGGAGACATAACCGAAGTCTAAAGGACTATTTTAGGGTGAATTGCAATCACATGTGCGAGGAAAAGGAGGGTTGTCTGCAGTCACTACAGTAGCAACATCAAAGTTGCTCATCTCTCATTGTTTGGGCTAGAAACTAAGGCCTATAAGCCCTCCCACTATAGTGAAGAAGAGACTCTCTCAAGCGAAGAAAAAAGGGTCAAAACCTAAGGGAAACCTCCCACACGTGCGAAAAACTAGGGCTGAAGTGTTGTCACATCAAGTCTGCAACTTCACGTCAAGAAGGAGCTCAGTTGGTTAAGAGAAGGCATCATATTATGTGAAAGAGTTCAATAAAGATCAAGGAGAAATATCTCTTCTAGAACTAAGCATAACAAGGTCTATCACCAATTGTCGAAAGAAGTAGGACGACGAAGTGTCGGGGAACGAAGTGCCGGAAGCCAGGAAAACAAAGTATTGGAAGAAGGAAGGACTTGAATTATGCTTGGAGGATATTCTTGTCAAGGGTCTAGGGTTTGGCATTGATCAATAAGAAACTTCAATAAGAGAAACTTACCAAAGGGTTTTCCTCTCTAAGAGAGAGAGGTTTTGGCCCTGGCAGAGAGCCAACATTTGTGTTCTTGTCTTTATGTTTTTGGTAGTAGTTTGATGAAACATACACACTAATAATAAGAAGAAGATCAAGCTAAGATAATTGTAAAAGTGCTTCACAAATTGTTATAAAAGCAATGAAGAATCACACTACACCTAATTGCCCAAGATTCTTCAACAAGTTACATATGAGTTTCTTTTGTTTGGAGGATTTTGAATTTTCTCCTTACCCCATTCAAACTCATGCATAGAAGGGATTGAGATAGACTTTGGATGGGATTAACCTTGGGGGGTAATTCACCCATATTCCTTAAATTGACTTGGTGTTAGAGAATATTAGCAAAAACCTTCTCATGAGAAGGAGCTATGTAAACCTTAATAGAAAAAAGGATACTATAAAATATGATAGCAAAATATTTGAATTATAGTGATCCGTAAACTGTTGTGGATATTCCATTGGACAGTTCGTCACAATATATCTGATAATATTATGTTTAAAATATGAAATTATACACTATTATAGTTTTATTTGATATCTAGATCTGTAGATTTATTGTTAATAATGCATGCATGAAAATGAAAACTATGCAGAAAATAGAGAACGACAAAATAAAATCGCATACACACATTTGACACAAGTTATGCTCTAAGAAACCCTTTAGGGAGAAAAACCAACTGGAAGGTGAGGTCGCTCCGCTCTCTTTCTCTGAATGGAAATATGGTTGTAGGTACAAAGAAGTATGGTCTGTGGCCTGTGGTTTGTTATAATGCACAAATCCTCTGTGCGTGCTCTACCTCCTATCCCTCTTGGCTATTTTTTCTCAACTATGGAATAAATGCACTCGAAAGAATGGAATCTCTTTTCCTCGTAATGGCCCGATAATAACTCAGCCCGATAGCCTACTATAGGTTAGGTTTGACTACCTCAACTCTTAACTAAAGTTACAATATTGATTCTTCTAGATTCTTCTACATCATAATCACATGGCTAGCCCCTTTTCCATGGATAATGTGGGTTGATGTGACATCCTCTCGAATTATGGTGGTGAAAACAAGAAGGTCAACTTCTGAGTGGCATAACTTTTGCATACGGGCTCTGATTGATGCGATTCTTGCGTTGTTGGAAAGGTCTCTGTGTGTAGAATAACATGAAAAAGTGCAGTGTTGAAGCAGCAAAGTTTTACCCCCAAAAAACATCATTTGATGCCTCAAAATGCTCCTAGAAGGTTTCAGACCCTGTTTTGCCAAACTTGTTCCCACCGGTAAAAATGGTCTCGTGAGATGATTCCTCTACTTTTTCCACTCTGAGAGCATCGATATGGATGAAAAACAATATAATGATCTTATCCAGATCATGTAGAGAAAGATTATTCATAAAATACCTTACATATCTTGAATTAGTTTTTTCCTTCCTTCCTAAGATAATGATGTCATCCTTCATGTTCTTAAACCTTTCCATGTACTCCTCAATTCTGTCAAAGTAATCTATCTTGAGATAGAAAGTTTAGTCTCAATTTTGTTGACCTAATTGCTATTCACTATGCCAAAAAGAGATTTGAAGGTGTCCCTAAATTCCTTCATACCTTTGTTTTCCTTGTTATGAAGAACCATATCCTTCATACCTTTGTTTTCGTTGCTATGAAGAAATATATCTGGCCCTACATATAGGTTGATTAGCCCTAGATATTTGTCCTTATTTAGACATTTTCAATTATAGTTGTCATTAGTAGCACCCAAAAGGGGTTTTGCTAGGTACATCCATAAACCCTTGCTCCAAAAAGGGGTAGTGAATTCCTTTGTCCAAATATGATAATTGGCACTTAAGTGAAGAAACATCCATTTTGAGTCCATTAGGATTACTAGCAACATCAAGAGAAACCTTCATATGAAAGAATGGAGGTCTGCAAAATTCCACATTTACAGACCCAAGAGGTAAAACCCTAGTTAAAACTAGAAAAAGGTGCTATCCTTGCAGGGCATAAAGTTATAAACACTAGGAAGAACCCTAGGAAACCCTAGAAAAGAGGCATTGGCCTTAAAGGAAGGTTTAAGTTTAGAAATGTTATAAAGCTTAGTTGCACGAAACGGGGAAACGGGTACGAATTCCCGAAACGGGCACATGTACAAAACATGACCCCCCCAAATTTTGGAAACAAGGAAACACGAATAGATATATATATATATATATATTAGGACATTTAAGAAATATGTGCAATCATAAAGCACAAATGATACATTATAATTTATTACATTATGATAAAATTGTCAATTGTCAATGCATAAACTATAAGTCTCTAAATTTACATCACATTTACTCATGAATGATCACATAATGAAAGTAGAAATATTCAAAATCAGCCACGAGAAATTTATAATTTCTTGTTTCGTGCTTGATTGGGATCTCCTCCTACATAGTCGAACGACCTTAGTGCTCTTGCTTAAATACAAGTTTCATACCCTAGTACCCTACATGCTCTTGATTATTGGGAGTCTCCCCTGCATAGAGAGTTTGGTTCTATTGATTAAATACAAGTTCCATACCCTAGTACATGATAAAATTCAAGGAAACATTGCAATCCCCCCAATCCTGAAATCCTGAAAAACAGATAAGTCTACTGGATTTTGAGTGAGATCTAAAATTCTACTTTCTCCATATGAAATCCAATGAGGGCGAAACCACTCTCAAACATCCTGAGTCATTTCATGGTAATGTTAAAAATTTAAGTAAAAGTGATATTCTCCTTTATTTTTCATTTTCATCATTTTAAGTAAAAGGAGGAAAATGAAAAATAAATGAGAATATCACTTTTAATTTAAGAATTTAACATTACCATGAACTGCATATCAACACTAGGGCTATAGGCTTGAACATTTGGCTGCCCCACTAAAAATACTCCTTTTTTTTTATAACTTGAGAGACATCTAGAAGCATCTAGAGGATATTTCACACACCTAATAAAAAATTAGAAGCGAAAAAATAAAAAATAAAAAATAAATACAAGAAAAATTCAAGTTACAAGAGGAAACTCCGACGTACGGCTCGGAAACGCATTTCCAGCCATGCTGGCTACATTTCCTTCTCGAGAAACAGGTCAGTACAGCCGGAAACGCATTTCTGGGCCATATCGTACAGGTTTCCCGTTTTCCGTTTCGTTTTCATACGAAAATGGACCCTCTGCCCACATTTCCTGCAACTTAGTTATAAAGAAACATAATCCAAGAAAAAACTAGTCTTGCTCTCGCAAAGAAATTTTGAGTGATGCCACTAGCCAAAATTATTCATAGGAACTACTAAAATATGGTTCACACTTGCTTTGATACCAAGTTGAAATTTTTGTGCACGTGAGAGAGCGAATTAAACCCAAATTCTATAGTAATAACTAAACATGAGTGAACTAAAAAGAGAAAAATATTCAAGCAAAAGAGTGCGTGCTAAGGAGAGAAGGACCCAAGCACAAAAGAGAGCAACAATTATGGTGTCTATTGGCTAAATTACTTCTATAACAAATGAATGAGTCACTTGAATGCTTAAAAATGAAGAGTTTGCGTATATATACACAACCAAAGAGGTAGGGTGCTCTCCCCAAGAGGAGTTTTAATCCAATGTTGACTAGCTCAGCCACATCCAAAAATAAGTAATGTCACAATAAGCATTAGAGGAAATTTTAGCCTAAAAGTGGCCTCTTAAAGGAAAATAATAAAATAAGAGATAAATTTTGGAAGGAAAAGAAGAAAATTATTCTTTTAATTGTATTTTTGGCTTATCTCCTTATAGGCTTACTCAAATTTCAAGTGTAAACACTCGTTAAATGCAGAATTAAATTCCACATCCAACAAGTACTCACTATACATACTTTTGAAAAGACCCACATTGATAAAATTTGAAGATATATTAAAAAAATGTTGAACGCGTTTTTTTTAATGTATCTTCAATTTGTGTCAATGTGGATCTTCTCAAAAGTATGCATAATGGGCACTTGTTGGATGTGGAATTTAATTCCACATCCAACGAGTGTCTACACTCGAAATTTGAGTAAATTTATAAGAAGATAAGTAAAAAATACAATTAAAAAAAATAGTTTTTATTCTTTTCCCTCCAAAATATTTACATGTACCTCTTTTTAATTTAAAGGATTTTGATTGGTTTACGTATGATGACATGGAAATTACATGAAAATTTCATAAGGATTTTTAGGTTGAAATTTCCTCTGATAGTTGGAACCCATGTTTTCGACATTGAATGTAAAGTAAAAACAGGTGTGTTCGAGAATTTACTTTAAATAGTAGTTAGTGAGATACATATAGGAATTTGAATTTTATTCAATTGCATAAATGGAACTTTGACATAATTTTGTTTACTTAATCATGATATATTCTCTCAAGTATAATTGCACATTTTTGTTAAAATTAAGTTTGTTGTTCTCTATTAAGTTTTTGATGCAACTGAAAATAAAATTTTGAGACTTACTCGTCTTTGGATGGAGTAAGGTGATCCCGCCTGTCAGGGCATCCAATTCAAACAAGCATTAAAAGGTATCAAAAATATTATGAATTCCATATCCAAAAACTTAAAAGAGCTGGGCAGACATTTCAGGGACCATACAATCAGTACCTGCTACTCATTTTTTCTTCTCTTGCCCACATGAATAGAGCTCCGGCAGCCAACAAGGTTACTGCACCCAGTGCCTGTCATTATCAAGAATAAAATATGAACGTAAAGCCCAGGAATTTTTTCCAAAACAATATTGTAAATTTAATGTGGAAACAATTAGAAAAAAAACAATTTGTAATGCATAGCATTAAGTAAATTCAACTCATGTCATACTAACATAGGGTCATCCACAACAATAAACTTGAATGTGCATGCCCGGACACAGTTCTAGCATTCAGACATACAGAGACATAAATATATCATCATATATTATTATAAATAATATAAATTTAAATGCTTAAAAAAATAATGTGGGTCATTTCTCTATGCATATGTCATCCAAGGGGGCCCTAATACAATGAACCATGTGGACCAACGGAGTTCATGCAACACAGTTCCCCAGTGCCCAGAAGGACCTGCAGATTATAAGCCATACAAGCACACTAGATAAAGCTCAGTGCAAGGATGCACGAATAATCTTCATAGACTAATACGATATGTGCACTAAGTATTACTTTTTGTTAATTATTTGACATGGTTCCATGCTAGTTGTCTGGTGGTGAGGTGCATTCAACAGCCTACTGTGATTGAGATTTGTATTAATTTATTAACCATGCTCAACACTCAGCTAATACATGACATTTGAAAAAAAATGTGGCTCACATATATTAACAAATGGGATTAATAATCATCGTTTTGTCAACAAAGAACAAGATCATATGCATCATGCCCAGAAGTTATGGTGAAGCCAAACATGGTTATTGGACAATTTAGAATCAGATATTAGCGAACGGGGATGAATAAGCATTGTGTTTCTCAACCAGAAATATATATATATATATATATATATATATATATATATATATATATATATATATATATAATACTTAGATCCATCTTATCTTGGGATCTTTTAAGCACCCAAAGCTTTGTATCTCAATTGCTTTTTATCCCTCTCATTACTTAACTGATCAAGATCTAAGATGGATCTACACTGACGTGTATATACATGCATCTACGTTTTATATATATATATATAAAAGGAAATATGCATTTAGAGACCCATTCCTGGAAGTTTATCTGCCTGATGATCTAATAGAGTCCAATACAGAGAGAGAAGCCACTAAGATATAGAAAGCGTGCAACTCAAAAGAAAAATATGTAAGGTTTGTGAACTTTAAAATGGTAAAAAAATAATTGGGCCATGATAATAATGTTTTGTGGCAAGGAAACAAAAAGAAATAATGTGAGTAGAAACAAGAACATGCTTTATTCAAAGAATGGAATAAACGCAAATAATCCATTTTATTAGAAAAGTCGTCTTATATTATACGGAAAAGGGATATTCGCATATCAAGAAGCATTACCTCAAAGCAATCAGTACTGGAATGAGGTCAGGATCAGTGTTGATAATATCGCCAAAATATCGGTGATATTCGGAAATATCGTGATATTTTTGGGGAGCTGAAATATCACGATATTTTCGCTCCCTAAAAATATCGCGATATTTCCAAGATATCTCGCAAAAATATCACGCAACGATATGAAATATCGCTGAGCCGACTGGACCGTGGCTAGAAAAGGGAATTATCAATTTTTTTTTGCTCATTTTTGTTTTTTGAGTGTTGGAGAAAGAAGGGGAGAGCATTGTGGTTGTTGTCAAGGAGGAATTGAAGATTGAAGAGCCATTATCACAACTAACTACGAATTTTTTGTTGATCAAAGATTGAAGAACAGTGAAACAATCTTCATTTCTTCCATTAACAAGGATGTTCTAAAAAAACCCCTATGTTAATGATTTTTTTGATAGATTTAGGGTTATTCTTGCTTGCCTCTTTGCCTACCAACATTTTGCTTTTCTTGTTTTTTCCATTTGCTATGATTTTCATGCCCATGAGCCAATGCAATGGTTTTCTCCATATTTGGACAGCAAACTCCATTTCTTTTTTTAACTTTCAAATGCACCATCTTATTGTCATTTTTCATTGAATTCACATTGCAAATAATGTAGCAAAAAAATTATTTGTAAAATTAGGTGGTTATTACCTATTATTTTTTGTGTATGGGTGGAGTAACTTTAATCATTAATTCCAATTTTACGTTTTTTTGGTGCCCTAGGTTTGAATTAGCTCACTACAAATATGCCAAAAGCCTTGGACCCATTTTGGGAGTATGGGGAGCTAGATGGTGGGAAAAATCGAGCATATCTATCATGCAAATTGTGCAGGACTAGGATGACAAGAGGGGTTACACGATTGAAATACCATCTGGCTAGACTCCTTAGACATGATGTTGGGCTTTGTACAGTTTCTAGTCCGGAGCTTACACAAAAAGCTTTTGAAGCAATTGATGAAAAAGACAGAAAGAAGGAAGAGGCAAAAAGAAACAAGGTTGAACATGCAGGTAGATATTTCGGGATATCTTCTTCTGATTTTGAGGATGAGGGTAGTGGGAGGAGCTCCACACCATCACCTGCTACTGCTAGTGCGAGGTCATCATTTTTTGTCCCACGAACAGGACATGGAGCACAACCTTCCATAAAATCAATTGTTAAAAAAAGGAGAAGCAAGAAGCAGATAGAGTTATGGGGAGGTGTCTTTTCTGGAGCGACTTACCTCTCAGCATCACCAAAATCAATCCATTTTGGCAACCAATGTGTGATGCTATTGCTATTGTGGGCTCAGGGTACAAAAGTGCTACATATGAGGAGTTGTGGGGGGCAATTCTTCAAGCAGAAAAGCAGGACATCAACTCTAGATTGGCGGAGTTGAAACAAACATGGGAAGTTTCTGGATGCACAGTGATGTCTGATGGTTGGACAGATAGGAAGGGTCAAGCCCTTCTAAATTTCTTTGTACATTGTCCTAAAGGGACCATGTTTATTAAATCAGTGGATACATCAGCACATATCAAAGATGCAACAACGATACGTGAGTTGTTAGATGGGTTCATTCGGGAGATTGGTGTGCAAAATGTGGTGCAAGTCATGCAAACAATGCAGTTAATTATGTGTATGCCGGCAGGATGCTTATGGAGAGGCACCACACATTGTTCTGGACTCCGTGTGCAACACATTGTACCAATTTTCTACTTGAGGATATGGGGAAACTCTCCTTCATTAAGGAGGTGATTGATATGGCTAGGAGTGTCCCTAAATTATTTTATAACCATGCTTTTGTTCTTAGCCTCATGAGGAGATACACTAGAAACAAGGAGTTGCAGCGTTCTACAATCACACGTTTTGCCACCAACTTTATTACTCTTTAGTCTTTGCTTCGATACCAGTTCAAGTTGAAGCAAATGTTTGTTTCTAACGAGTGGCATGATTGTAGATACAACAAGAGACAGGGCGGGAGAGACACTGAAAAAATGGTGTACTCTGACACGTTTTGGCATGGAGTAGGAGAAGCGTGCTCAATTAGTGAACCTATAGTAAAGGTTCTGAGATTGGTAGATGGGGACAAGCCTGCAATGGCTTATTTGTATGAGGTCATGGATAGGGCCAAGAAGGCCATTCGTTCTTATTATGCAGACAAGGGTTATGCTGGGCTTGATAGGAATATGATGTTATGCAATGTGATTGATAGTCGGTGGACAGGGATGCTTCATCAACCCATTCATGCAACAACACTCTTCCTCAACTCTGCATTTTCATACAAATGCCCCTTTGATTTTGATGGCCAGGTGATGGAAGGGCTCCATTCCTGTATTGAGAGGATGGTAACTGATCCTGATCTTCGTAGAAAAATCAATGGCGAGATACAATTTTATTGGGATTGTATTGGCCTATTTGGCTTTGATGATGCTATTAGGGAAAGGACCATCTTCATGCCACGTAAGTGACAAGTCATCACTCATAGAATTTTCAATTTAGAATTTCCTTACTTATAATTCTAGATTTTTAAAATTCAATTATGTAACTTTTATTTGAAAGTTTAATTATGTTTTGACTTTTTTATTTCTTTATTTTATTATAGATATTTGGTGGCAAAGCTATGGTGCAAGGGCACCAAATTTGCAAAAATTAGCCATAAGAATCCTAAGTCAAACATGTAGCTCTTCAGGGTGTGAGTGCAATTGGAGTGTATTTGAGAAAGTACACTTAAAAAAACACAACAGGTATAACTTTGAGCTTTAGCCTTTAGTTGAGCAATTACATTTATTGTAATTTAAAATTTTTAATTTATGATCCTCAAGTGTCAAGACTCAAGACTCAAGACTCATTAGTTTTTTTTGACACTCTTACAGGTTGGAGTTCGCACGCCTCAATGATTTAGTGTATGTGCATTACAATATCTGACTTCGAGTGAAGCAAATAGAAGAGCCAATGGATCTAGTGCCATTTCCTTAGACAATATTGATGTATTGTCTCCGTGGAGGGTGGAGTCTGAGGTGCCCATCTTGGAGTGACACCTTCATGGTTAGAGCCAGATGATCCATTAGAACAGGGCAGCAAGAGGAGGAGGACTCGGAGGAGGAGAAACACGAGGAGGAGCAGGAAGCAAAGGAGGAGGAGGAGGAGACTGTGAGAGCATCAACATCAACACCATCTGCTATAGATATAGGAAAGCATAGCTCCATACCTAGCACTCATTATTTGACATTAGGTGCAGGGCCAGGGCCAAGGCCTTCTACTGCTAGGGGCAGGCCAGGCAAAAATCCCATCATGTTTTCCCATAAAAGGAGGAGAGGGCACTGATTTCAGATAGATAACTGCTAGTTTTATTTGTTTTGCTACATATAACTCATGATGATGAGATACTTTTATATATGTGATGTTATGTTGTATTGGTTCTCCACATTTGAGTCCTTGATTGGACAATTATCAAGGATCAACAGGATTTGGTATCGCCTTTGATGTATCATTTATATTTGACATCATATATATCAGTGTTTTCTTTCATATTTATGTGCCAATGTGTTTATTTCATGTTGTTATTTCTTTATATGTTTAAAAATTTGAAAAAAAATGAATATATTATGCATTTTTTATGCTTGTCGATATTTTTGCCGATATTGCTGATAACATGTTTTCTGGACCCTCGCCAATATTTTGCCGATACCGATATTATCAACACCGGTCAAGATAGGCATTGACAAATACGTTTTTAGAATGATGTATGAGTAGAAAACCCTTGGCTTTAACTTAAGCGCTTACCTCATCAGAAGACAACTTTCAAAAAGCAAAGACAACGCTTGTCATTCTTACATATAGAAACTTACAATGGAATTTCCATTAGAAAATACAAGAATAATATTCAGATGCACTACGAAAGACCAACATAGTGTCCAATAAGAAGCTGACTGCAACCATCAAGAAAAGCTTCTTGCCAATGAAATATTACCTTGCTATAAAGAAGAAATTTATGTTCCACTGTTTTCCAACTAGACAGAGAAGAAGCATTACCAAAACATGTGTTTGATGGTTTGCATTCTGCCACAATGAAGGCATTTATCATCTGTGGGTCCACTCTTGGCAAGTCTTGGTATTTGGGTGGTCCTTGATAAAACACGAACTAGGAGAATAGTCTGCTAGAGTCCCTAATGTTGGAACCAGGCTTACCTTACAGCCCAAGCATCACTCCCTTGGAGAAGAAAACCCTGTCGTTGTAATTTTATGGGAGGAACAGATTAAGTTACTAACGACTATTGCAAGGACGACGAATGAAGGGAGGAGGTCTTCAAAGTGACTTAAAATGAGGGTGAAAGCCTAGAAGACTATGTTGAATGATTCAACTATAATTTACAATGGGCATGATGAGAAGGCTTGGGTCAGACACATTACATGTCTTGTTGTTGCGTGGAATTCATGATGATTGTATTGAAATCTTAAGTATGATGGGTGGAGATGTCTCCCAACAATCTTATGCCAACATTGTTGAATTATGTCAAAAATATTCCTAAGGAACACAAAGACTAGGAGAGGCCCCGAGACCTATTGGCAAAATCAATAAAATTGCGAGAAATGGAGTCACTAGAGCAGAAATTGGGAATATGTTAGTAGACTTCAAGACTGGTATACTTGGCTTGTTGAGTTCTCAATTGGACACATTACAAATGAACAAGAAAAAGGAGCAAAGTTAGCTTTGGCAATCTTTTGTCCAAAGTGTAAGAGAAAGCAACCACTGAAAGAATGTATGCTAGATCACGTTGAGGCTTGTGCAATACACAGTGAGGACCATGCCACAAGCATACACTGCAGACACATATATTAATTGCAAGTCCAGCAATATGACCATTTCTCACAGAACCTCCACCAAGCATGATCCAGGTGGATCTTGGTGGCCACCTGCCAAGTCCACCTAGACCCCCACCATTTTTTCTCTCAACATTTTCAGATTCCTTAATTGTAGCACAACTTACTATTTTTAGCAATTTTTCAGGTCCTGAACTTCCAAAGCCGTTTTGAGGCCCTAAACGACGTTTTTTGGGAAATCTGAGGGCAACATCCTTTGCAAAGTGGTAGTGCTCAAATAGATCTTTCTAACAAGCTATTGTACGCGTCAAACGAAGATCGTATGCCAAAGTTACGACCCCGGGAAGTTGATGTACAAATTTACCCAAACGGGGCCCACAGTTTGGCGTTTCATCTTCTAGGGTTAGGTTTTGGA